>MU127855.1:125793-199843 GCA_014904975.1 Marasmius fiardii PR-910
ACAAGAAGCGTCAGCTGTGTGTAGCTTCAAGTGACAGAATACAGACTTTGCTCTTGATGATAGTGGGGTGGATTCAAGGGCGGCCGAGATCAGGATGGTCGAAGTCAATTTTTGCGTCGAGGAGCAGGAGACGTAAAAAGAGGGTGATAATGAGGATAAGAAGAGCTGCGAGAAATAAAGTTAGTGCGCCAAACAAATAGCTGACTCGAACATTGACATACGTCCACAAATCAGCTCGATAACGAAGTCTCAACAAAATATCATGTTGAATCTCTGTAGGCATCCTAAACTGTCTAGAAGTCCAAGGAATGAGAGGTAGAACTCGAGGGTCATACACACCAGCTTCGTGTACGTAGCCACCGATATACGGAAGCTAGCAGAGCTGGCCATGAGGTTATGGGACGAGAGCCCTTGGAAAGGTTTGGATTGAGATCCGGCTCCGATCCGAGCTGTACGGTCGCCGAGCAGGCCTTAATTAGGATCCTGGTCTCTCCTCATTGTCTTTTGCTCATAACATAACGGCAGGCATCTTGACAAAAAGCTGAAATTCCTCTTCAAAGTATTCATAACTGGTGACAATTCTTCACCTTCAGCTCCCATCGCCCTGAAAAAGCTTATGTGAGGGTCAGAAAATGACAACACGAGGGGGCTTAGTGTGGGAGTTTACTCAAACTGACGGTAGCGTTGATAATGCTTTGATCCGGAAATCTTATTTAACATTTCTGGCTGAAGAACCTGAAATTCTGGGCGAATTATTTACTCTCCTACACCAGAAACTTGATCGATTACCCATTTCGGTGGTGGATGAGCGGGAATTAGTTTCACGGTCATTACAAGTAAAAATTTCTGTGCATGGGCCAGGGACATGGGAAAGTAAGTGATTCGCCCACGCATTTCTTAGCCAAAAATGTAAGATTTCCGGGCCAGCAAGATCCATCTTACTGCCATTCTTGATCACATTCATTGCACATAGTTAATGGCCAAACTGGGCAAAGGCCAAACCAACGATTCTGAGGTCATTTAATGCTCCCTCCCTCTTCAATCTCACGAGATATGTGGTCTCAATGTATGTTTAAAGCAAAAGGAAATGAGTGGAATTGGCAGAATGTGCCGTGAGATCTGCGGGAGTAAACACGTTCTCGACCAGAATCCAGAAGTTAACCTGGCCTTAGGCCTTCAGCTTCAGGCTCGGCAACCGTAAAAATAGCTACACGACCACTAAGTACTGGCACTGGATGGGGACTCGCTTTGTAAGTTCAACTACCTAGCGTTGTTGTCCCTTTCGTAATTCCCTGCACGGCTCCGCATGTGCATAACATACTTCTCCATCGATAACTTTCTACCCTCCTTCCTTTTTATCATTCGATATCTGCCAAATTTCCAACAGGCTAAGCCGGACTCAAACCTCACTTGTCTACACTTTGTCGTCCTCGCTATCTCGAAGTTTCGAGAGGATAGTGGATGAATTGACCATCATACCTGAACCGTCGGCTATCAGTTCGATTTTTGCAATTTGTCGTCCATATTGATTGGCGTCGTCAGGTCGTTCCACATATAACTACAACATAACTCTCCATTGACCTGTAGTTCCCATCATGGTCTTCAATCCTTCCGACATCGTCCGTGCTCAAGTAACTTATGTCTCGCCACCGCTGAATGGTGGTCCAGCATACCAATTAATCGATCCAAAGTCACCAGGCGCAAACAAGGAGAACGTAGTAACGGTGGAACATGATGTCGCAATCGAAGATATCCGCGGCAAGGAACACCTATACACTCTCGACAATTCGGGCTTCCAATACCTCCGCCACCCCATCAAACATACCAACTTTGACGATAGCAAAGACCTTGAAGAATATTATCGCGAAAGTACTGAATTTGTCAAGGAATTCACCGGCGCAAGCCGCGTTATTTTATTCTCAACAGTTCAACGCCGTCGAACCGAAGAGGAAGATACCTCTGGTGCGCCATCTCTCACTTGCCTTCGAGTCACTAAAACGTTTCAACATCCCAAATAAACAGTCCAACGTCGCCGTCAAACTGGAGAGGAAAATAGCTCCTCGAAAAAGAAAGGACCAGCTCGCCAGGTTCACGTCGACATGACTGCAGCTGGCGCCGTCGATCTTGTCCATCAGTACACCCCTTCCGAAGCATCAGACCTCCTCCAGAGTCGTCGTTTCCAAGTCATCAATCTATGGAGGCCAATTAGCAACCCAGCACTTGACTGGCCACTCGCCTTCTGCACCGGGATCAGCGTCGACCCTGTCAATGATACTTTCCCCATACCGCGTCTCCGACCTGACCCTGACCGCAGGGAGGTAACCATCAAGTACAGTGAGTCTATGGGAGTCAGATACAATCACGCTCATCGGTGGAAGTATCTCCATGCGATGACACCCAATGAGCTTGTCTTGATCAAAAAGTCAATTTTCCTTTATTTCGGGTTGTAATCACTTCTGGAACTAATTTTTTTTTCTGTATCGCAGCTATGATACTGACGACAGTGTCGCTCGATTCACTCCTCACACTGCTTTCGAAGACCCAACCACTCCAAAGGGATCACCTCCCCGAGAATCTATTGAGCTGAGGTTCTTAGTCTTTCACAATTAGTCTATCTCCGTCTTAGAGCGGCGGACTCGGATACGGGAGAACTGGGTGAGTTTCTTTGAATTGAGCGCCTACCTCAAAGCATCATCCCATTAATATTCTGTAGAGGCGATCCCAAAACCTGCTGTTATATGTTCAAATCTTATTAGCATATGGCCCGTGTCCCCGACGTATCGAGAAATGACAGTATGTATCGTATCAAGAGCAGGCTCACCATTTAATAAGTCGCCTGCGGTCGGCAAGGTATTTTCCATAAGGACAGTGACCAAGCGTCAAAAAATAGAGTATATATGGGTGAGATGTAGACTCGTTTAGGGGCCATATTCTGGGTTTGAGGGGAAAAGACGTGTTTCTTTGACGCGTCGCAGTTTAGGACCGGGCTACCCGGGCCGCGTAATTGTATACGGGTCATTTATCATCCACGTGACCGCGTGCCCTCTTTTTCCCGCTCGCATCCAATGATCCATCGTCAGAGTCATCCATCATGGTCTCGCCGGCTCGCTCGTCTTATGAGGTTTGCAATTGTTTTTCCAGGAGCTTCTGCCCCTTTCTCGAGGTTTTCATTCGAGTACTAGCTCTCGAGTTGTCAACGTTGCCACACCGGACGACATCGATAAACGACTTGGACGGCGAAAGCTACGTATATCGCCTTCACCTCCGACTTGGTCCCAAACTTCCACCAGCTGGGCGATGTTTGTTACTTAGACGTGAGCACCAGTTCTTGTATCCAAAGACATCCAAATGAGTGATATATATAAAGCACAGGCAATACAACTTCTTCATCTATTTCTATCCCTTAGTCGAGCTTGTCGGGGATATCACCTGCAACTTTATGCCAGGACTCCCTAGCGGTGAGTTCTTTCCACCACCTAGCAGTACAAAAGCCCTCGTCAGAAACAAGCAACGGATTACAATCAATCACAAGTTTCGGTAAACGTACCTAGTGACGTTGGGTCCTTGCGTTTCCATAATATCACTTCCAGCAATTTTCAACAAGGACCCATACGGAAGGTGAGCAAGGTCAGCCAAGGTGAGCTCCTAAATCATGGATTGTCGTTCAGACACCCAGAATGATGACAATTCAAAAAAAAAAAAACTCACGTCACCAGCAAGGTACTTTTTGCTTTCCCAGAATCTTCTCATACGCATCCAACTTCGCCTGAATCTGCTTGATCAGACTATCGAAGACAGCCTGATCCGGTGTCAATCCGAATATGGGCTTGAACACTTTCTCAGCGACAGCCTTGGATGCGAATGCGTCAAAGTTGGCGACTTCGATGGAAGCTGCTTGCTCGAACAGGGCGATCGTCTTGATATCGCCAGTAGGGATGAGTTTGGGGCCCTGGTTGGGGTATTTGAGTTCGAGGTAACGAGTGATGGCACGCGACTCGTAGAGTATGAAACCGTCGTCGTCCTAGGGTCATCGTCGTTAGTCGAGAGTCAAATGTCTGGAGCTCGACACAAAAACTTACAATGTACGGAACCTGTCCGAAAGGCTGCTTCTCGAGGTACTCGGGGGTTTTGTGCTGACCGTTCTGTAAATCGACCTTAACGAGCTCATAGGGGATCTTCTTCTCATGGAGAACGGTAGCAACACGGCGACCGCAAGTAGACATGGGAGCGGTGTAGAGTTTGAGAACCATATTGAAGTGTGATCTGGTTGAGGGAAATTGAAATAAAGAAGTGGGAGTGAAGAGAGAATGTGGTAGGTTTTCCAGCTCGGTTTGCCCTCCTTTTACACAGCACTCGAAGGGAATCGATCGTTGACTATAAGGGTTTCTTAACGACTGTTCTACCTGAGTAATGCTCCTCACAGAGCAGCAAAAAAATCCGTCATGATCACCCGGTTCATATCCCAATTAGGCTGGAGCGTTTGAGAAAAAGACCCCAGTAAAACCCCACCGTGCATGCTTATTCAAATTACCCATGCTGAGAATTGTCATCTCATCCGCCTTAGCGCGCAAGTCAAACGTCTCGCCGTCCGAACAGGCGGACAAAGCTTATGAAAAACGTGATCTTGGATCTCTTGTGGATCCAAATGGACCAAAACCACAAAGGCGGAGGTAGAGGGAGGTTAGGGACCTGTAAAACGGAAGTTTCCGGCCGCAGAAGGTTCTTATGATCGAGCGGTGGGTGCGGACCGCTCAACCGTTCCCCGCCTTAAACAGAACTGCCCCATTTGTTCGGATTTTTTCGCGAGCGTTACCTTCGCGTCGACACGCTGATGTCGTGCACAGACTCGGAATTCTTTACCTAAAACCCGACACACTCTCTTCATATGTTCTTCCCGTCATTTATGGCTCAGATCTGCCTTCTGATCCCTACCCAAGGAAGACCGAAACATCGCGCTTCAACACGTCGCTCGAGCATGGCATTTTACCAAGAAGATTCCGCGAAAGCTTCAACTCGATGCTGCACGCGAAGCTGCGAAGGGATTTGACTCATTTATCTATTCCGGAACAGCCTTTATACAGCGTCGAATATACCAAACGCGTCGGTCCCCTTGTCCATCACAATTTCCCCGCTCAAGAGGCTACAGGAGTCTCAGGTGTTACACTCGATTGCATGTTCTGTAGCTCATTATACGTGTCAGGCTAAACTCTTCCGTGATATCTTCAGGATATCTTCAGTGTGTATCAATGATGAGACCCCAAAAGACGATGACTGGCGTGTCTTTTTAAAAAGTTGTTTACTGTAAGTGTCTGAAAATACTAGACCCACGTATACAAAACTCGGAAGCGCGCGACATCTCATTGTGACAGTTGAACTGTTTCAGAATGAAGGGGGCCAGCCTCGGGCGCCTCATACGTGACATCCCGATCTTCAAGAACAGTATAAAACGGGGTATTTGTAGGTGAAGCACATAATGTGCGAATGTCAGGATTAGAACTATATGGTTCTCCTGCATTTCGGCCCGCATGGGGCAAGCTCGGCGAGCTGAAGAATCACCTTTCCAAATCGATATGGCAAGGTTTCTCTGCGACTGCTCCTCCACATGTCATGGCCGCAATCGAACACTCCTTTCTCAAAGCTGACTACAAAATGCTTCAATCTTCACTCAACCGCCCCAATCTCATCTATGCCACTCATTGCGTCGTCAAATCGCTGTCAGTGCTCGAGAATTATGAATGCTTTCTCACATCACCTTTTGATTTTTGACAAACAGCCATCTGTTCTTCTTTTCTTTGACAGCTCTGAGCTCGCAAAAGGAGTTGCTGATCATTTGTAGGGACTGTTGCCGCCTCACTGGCAGGGGAAGAGGATAGTTGGACATTATCACTCAATGATGTCTGGTGAATAACTGAAAGTACACATGAAAATTTTGTCAACCCAGACAAGGCTGGGAAGATTCTATGTACAACATCAGCTGAGGCCGAGGTGAGTCATCCTTGCATTGGAATTGTATCTCGGGCTAATCACAGTGGTTCAGGGTATCGATTTCTGTGGCGTCAAATTTGTCGTTCACTGTGGACTCCCCAAGAATGGGTCATATGCGATTCAATGTCGGAGGATGTGCAGAACGTGACCCTAAATTCTTCGGGTATCTATATCATAGTTTATCAGAGCTGGGCTCTCGATATTCCCCTCAGTGCATTCGACAACAGTAGATGGCCGGACGATCCAGATCGTCCTCGCGGGCCACTATCACAGCGCCCTTCGGCACAGCTACGCGCTTGCCGCTTTTCCATTGAGCTTGTGGGCTCTTCGCATTGTGTCCGTATGCTTCTTGAAAAATATTTGAACGACACGAAGCCCTGACGGTCAGCACACGTTCCTTATAGAATCTATGTGATGATATGAACCTGACAAAGTCCATTTTAGCAAAAGAGCACAACGGAAAATGGGTGCTGTGAGCGCTGTCATCCAGACTTCTCGCTCGAAAGTCTCCTTCCATCTGGCTTCCGCGATATCTCCTACGCTTGGTGTCGGGATCAAGCAAAGGCGAACTCGAAATGTTTATAGGCCCAAGGATGAGAGAGAGAAGCTAGCTGCTCACATCTTGGCTTGGGTGAAACAAGCACATGCGAATGATAGCATCAAATCTATTCGTCCTCCGGAATTTGGTCGTGCTCCCTATCTTGTCCAATAGTGAGTCCGAATTCCACTGGCTCGGCTGCAGATAAAAGTCAACAATAGACGTTGCAAGCGCCTTTAATCGGGCAACAGACGGTTTCGATTGTGCAAATACCGTGAGTGAAGTATATCCGCATTTCTGACTCCAGTCGTTTAAAATAATTCCGTGAGTGAGTGCAACCAGTAGGGTGTGGTAATCAGGTTTGTCATTGCCTAGTCGTCGCTTGTCGAGAAGCGAGAAAAAGTAAAATAATGAGCCTGGCTCTCTGACAGACCCCCGGTGATGATGGAGAAGTCCCCATATGAGGTTCATGATTAGGTGAAATAATGCGAGTCCCAGCTGGAATATTTCTCGTGTATGCCACGGAGTGAGGGTCGCCAGATCGTTTTCCTTGACAGCCGCGAGTCCGGGCATTGGTGAGCTGGTCATTGAATGGGGGAACACCATAACAGCCCATATCTTCCGAATCTTGCCTAAGCTGGGCTACAAATATACCCCCTCATGCACCCTCAGGTTCCCGGCTATCGAAGCTTCTTCCTCTGTCAAAACACGAAGTGGATAAAATTGGCTCTTCAGGTTTGACGGCAGCGGGCGACGGGAATGATACTGCAAGTCGGGATGAGACCTCAGATGTTCAAACCCTTCCTGATATGTGAACAAAATTATAACTGCTCGGACAACCGTCTGTTGATGGTAGAAACACAGTGACTCTCTTGAAGGTCGTAATTCCGCAATTGTGAGGTCAGAGGCTGTCTCTATGGGTTAACCTCAAACTCGTCGTACTCGTCGTACTCGTCTTCGCTAACATCATCTTTGGGTAAGTTAGATGTCGCGGGGATTGAGGGACGGGGTAGAGAAATGAGAGTGGGGCTTCCGACCTGCCACACAGCCTGACTCGCTGATTGAAACCACGGCATGGATTGTATTTCGTATATTCGAGTACCCACGCGGAGCTGGTAGTGGCCGGCCCACCGAGAACGATGGGGGTATGTATCGAGATTGAGGCGTCTGTTGTTGCGGGATGCCACTTTCCAAGCTTTCTTCTTCATCGTCAGACTTATTTCCAATTGGTACGCGAAACTTTGTTTGCATCAGTGCAAATGAACGAACACAGTGAGAAGAGGTTGTGAACGAAAATTTATGAAATGAGATTCGAGACTTATATACCATGTACATATGTAAGTAGAAAGGAGCAATAGCGACCTATGAGAAGTCGAATGAATAAGTTTGGAGCCAGTACACAAGATGGATGCACGGTTCATACCTAGTTATCGGCCCTTGTTACATTGTTGCATCTGACACGAACACGGGTGCTGGTGAGGCAGTCGTTGGCAATTAGAATGCCATAACTAGTCAAATCCTCCATCGGCTGTTGCCCAAGCTGCATCATCAAATTCCCTGACCCCGTTCTTCAACTATCAAGACATGGGGAAGGTACTGCAAATCGTGGTAGGAGAAGGATTGTTCGGAAAGGTTCTTCAGTGTTCTCATCTCTTCGAATCGAAGTGGTGACCTAGACGGCAAGATGTAGTGTGGATCGATGGTTTGATAGGCGCCGTCATCGTCGGGAGATGGGACTGAGCCGGACATCGTGTTGATTTTGAACTTGGGGGAGTGAGTAAATAACGTATATTTGGATTGTAGTTAAGGGAACGACCGAAGCAAGAAGCGACTATTGCGAGAAACTTGGATAATGATACCCTGTCTTCTACAAGCCCTTAAATAATAAAAAGGGCAGTTACTGCCGATGATTGTCAATGGGTGAATGGGACAAACAGACATACCCACACAGTCTACAGACCAAAGCTCACAACATCAAACTCCAAAGATGGCTACTTTCTCTGCACAGATCTTCACCCATTTCCTTCGTGAAATTGACCCGACGTCTACCTATACTATCGTCCAATTGACCGGAGGTCTCACCAACTGGACTGTTCGCGCCATAAAGCAGTCAAGTAGTGGAAACACCGGAATTTTCGCCGAACATCACTCCGTCATAATCAAATATGCCCCGCCCTTTAGAGCAGGAAACGAAAAGGACAAGTTACCCATATTCCGCCAGGCCGTCGAATCCGAGGCTTTAACATTCCTGGAAAACACACCCATCTTCTGGCAAGAAGACCATGGGATCGAAGTCCCGTCAGTTCTCTACTGGGACAGGGAACAGTGCATGCTGGTCATCACTGACCTCGGAGACGACTTGACCACCTTGGACCGTTGGCTTGATACGAATCCAGGCACAGACGCAGTGACATCCGTTGCCCAACGTCTGGGAAAGTTCCTAGCTGCGATGCAAAAGCTATCCATAACGGACTCGGCCCTGGATAGCCCGGATATGAACATCGGAGATTTCGCTCGGGAAGGTGCCGTTAATCGAGTGAAGCACGCGTTGGGGATTCTCAATATCGAAGACGATGAGGCTTGTGAGTTGAGCGAGATGGTGAGACGGGAGATGGAGACTGAGAGCCACGAGGGGGCGTCATTTGCGATGGGAGATTTGTGCCCTTTCAACATTCTAATCTGCCCTTGGGGAGAACGAGTTGCGGTAATAGACTTCGAGTTCGCAGGGAGGGCACATGCACTAAAAGATGTGATAAAACTCGGTACGTTAACGTTGGGATTTCGAGTATTTATATCACCACTGAAAGGCCGATGCAGTGTCCCATTATAACAATCCCGAAATAGATGAGACGGAGTTGCTATTCGTCAACGGGCTCTTTGAAGCATTTCGAGAAAATGTGGGGTGGGACGAAGCGACGGAGATGGACTCGATCAAGGAGGTGATTAAGGCGGGATGGGTTTTGCATGGAATGAAGTTATTGATGAGAGCGGGCAGACTGTCCGAAAGCAACAGTGACCGACAACCGATGGCAGAGCTTGGATTGGGATACCTTCGAGCGGTGAGACGTGGGCTCTCGCATGAATCTTTAACGCTGGAAAGCTTCTTGCAACCATTATACATGCAGGTACTTTAGTGCTCATAATCAGTAATTATCGAGAACGGTGACTTACTCGTCATTTCGGACTAGCCGATGTAATCCTCGATGCTACAGTTTTTTATCTCTATTTATCATTTATTTTGCGACGTCTGCAGCGTGTTTCGTGTTGTGGATCAAGAGGGAGTATTCCTTTCTCTGGTGAATGAAGAAGTGCAAACGAGCTCTCTAACACTGCGCGACGATGTGGAAGGATTGAACAATCGAGTGCAAATAACTTGATGAGAGACAGATTCTGCAGGATGCCGGTTGGTAGTGTCTAGTATACCCGGTAATGAGTCCAACTCGTAGTCCTTTCGAATGTCTTATTTTGAAATTGGAGCTTTATCGCCTCCCGTCGAAAGAATTGGTTCTGGGAAGTGGGGAGAAGACGAGAGTCCCTTGAAAGGAGGGTACCGTGAGACGTCGACCGATGGGTGCGCACGTGATGAGGTCTCGACATAGATCCAATTGAGGCCAATTCTTTGAGAATGAGAAATCCTTCCCTTTTCATCCCTACTTACTTCTTCACTATCAGTTGAAGCGTCAGGCTGTTGGACGAGAAAGGAATTGAGTCAAATGGCCGTATTTATGTTTTCGGGGCAATGGTGGACCTGTATCTGGACGTCTACATACATGCATGCACACTATTCACTACATCCTCTACATAGAATCACAGTTCTTACCGGGGTCGACTCGCATACACGTCATGAACGATATTGTTCGTCTTACGAGCGGGTTTTACGAATCCAGCATCTTTCTTCTCCTTGGCAATTTGCGCGATCAGCGCAAGAAAATCATCGACTGCTTCCTCAGAATTCTGAATGTGAAGCACGAGTCGTGGCCCGCCGCTTAAATGTAAAGGATTCTGAAGTTTACTCGCTCTCTCCGCGATCTCGTCATAGTCCGTCCCAATACTATGCGCGTCATAAAACACCTTGCAAGATACGAAAAAAAAAAAGGATTAAGGGGTGACAGGATTAATTCGCTTGGGCTGGAAAATTTTCTCACCATACACGTTTCTACCGGACTAATGACGTCCACACCGATTTCTTGGAGTCCCTTTTCGAGCTTTCGAGCAAGAACGTGAACGCGCGGAAGCAATCGGAAGTTATGAGTTAACGCATAGGCCGCCGACGCTGCGAGAAAACCTGTCTGACGCATACCACCACCAAAGAGTTTACGAAGTCGACGTGCCCTCGCGATAAATTCTTCGGTTCCGACAAGACAGGAGCCAATTGGTGCACCTGTCCCCGTCAACGTTGAATAAATTGTGCAGAATCATAGAGTTTACGAGAAAAAACGGACCTAGACCCTTGCTGAAACACATGCTCACTGAATCAAACGGTCGACAGAGCTCTTCAAGCGAGGTCCCAGTTTCGGCGGCAACATGCCAGATTCTGGCACCGTCCAAGTGCATCTTCAGATTTTTAGAATGCACGAAATCAGAGATAGCGATGATCTCTTCCTGTGGGAAAATCGATCCGTCGAGAGTATTTTCAAGCGTCACGACTTCGGTAGGAGCAGCCCTGTGAAAAAGAATCTTATGAGTTAACTCGGACCTTCTAAACAACTCGAAGAAGAGTTTCACGAGAGAGCGTTGTGTCCATAAACCATGTTGCGTTTGACTTCTTCCAGTGTGATATGGTGGCCTAAATCTGATCAAATAACTCGATTCTGGAAGGGTTAGGTTCACTGACCGTTTGAAGGAATCAAGGGCGTCACGGCAGCACCAGAGTGGAACCCAGCACCTCCGGCTTCATATCTAGATCAAGTAAAAGGTCTGTAGGCAAAAATTCGGATTGCCGAGGCATGTAACTGACGTACTTGAATATATGAGCCCTGTAATCACATAGAATCGTGTACGGTGGTTGTTTGAGGTGGGAGCGCAGCGCGATTTGGTTAGCTGCAGTTCCGGATGGCATGAATAAGCCAGCCTCCTTGCCAGTTATTTTAGCGACATGTGCTTCCAATGCTCTACAGATGTTGTCAGGAATGAGAAAGATTGACTGAGGAGACTTGTTTATTGACCGGGATGCAGGGTCATGATACACGTCGTCACCCAACGAGGAGAGTGTTGCGTATTCGTACATTTCTTTTGTCGGCACTTGAAACTAGATATTCATAAAGGCGGATGAATCCTTTAGAAACTCAAAAGAACCTGTCATCGTGTCCGCTATAACGTTTACAATAAGGTACCTGTAACACAAACTCGAAGAAACTCACAAATAAATGTTCTCGCTATTTCCTTCCGGGTGGCGTCATTATCGAAGGCAGGTTTCGTAGCGGAGAGGATATCGAACTCGATAAGGTCCGCGACGGCATTTCTAGCATTTTCCAGAGCGGTAGACATGGTACCGACTCTGCGCGTGCCTTTATACGTTCTTGGTTTCCCGGTCTGGTGTTTACAGTATCTTAGCTTTCTGAACAGTCAACCACAGAACTTGTCGAGAAAAACGTACCTCAAGGTGATAATCAAAACCATCACCCGCTCTACACACTTATATAGACAACGACGAGTCCGAGGTACGAGGATTAACCCCCGGTACAGCCATGCATCACAAAAAGGGAAATCTTGAGGAAATTAGTGCCATTAGACTTCCGAATCGTTCACTAGAACTACTTACCAGCGTCGATAGAACTGCCAAACCCACAAAAGGCAAGGGATGAAACGGATTTCTGAGGATGCTTTGAGGCGAGGAAGGTGAGGTAGACTCGAAACCAGCCTACCGCGCGGCGCTGCGGGCTCTGAATCAAGTACAAGGCCGAAGGCACAGGTCGAATATTACGTGACTGTTTGCGTCCACGCGTCATCATCGATTGCATCGACGAAACTGGAACTACGAAGTTGTATACACACGGGCTAAATTGAAAGCACACTACTCTCAATCCAGCGATAACGCTCAAGCCTCATGTGCCTTGGCAGATGCATCGACGCATGATTCCAATCTTCACTGTTCATTCTGAATATCTCAATCCAACCACCATACGTATACCTCTGTAATCAGATTAGGCTCAAAAGAATCATGGAGAAAGAAGGGGTAGAGAGATTGAGGAAATAAGCAGGCAGAAAAGAGTCAATTCATTTATTTGCACGTTGAACCATATCTCTACAACATTTCAAGGGAGGGTATTTATTTTGGTCATGAAAAAGGCGAGAGTTTTGCATAAACAACACCATTGGGCAGGTCACCGTAGCTGATCGTGTAGGGGCATAACCATCCAGAGACGCCATATCCGCGATAGCACGTTCAGCCTCCATGATTATAAGCTCCCTGTGGTTCTCGCTGCGGGGAATGAGTCGATACTTCAAGTTGGCTGGGTAACTGACCAAGCCGGTCGTGAAATCGTCCGCATCGGGAGTGAAGGGTTTGCCATTAACGATAGCGGGAAGTACATCATAAGCCCAAAGCATCCTGGATTGAGGAAATCAATTTCGGGGCCCCCAAAAAGGCAGATGAGATACACTTACCGAACAATCACAATGTAGAGCGACTGAAGTGCGACATGCATCCCAGGACAAATCCTACGACCAAATCCGAAGCAGCCAAATCGGTGGTTGATCAGCCTCGGGTCCGTAGTTTCTATGAACCTTTCCGGTTTGAAGGTCTCTCCGTCGGGGAATACTTCAGGATCGACCATGATTGCACTGACGTGAGAGGTGAGTAATTGAGCTCGTAGCTCAGTCAACAAGCTAAACTTACGCGGCGTTGGGGTAGATGTGGAGTCTTTTGGAATCAACATGCCCTTGTAAGTGTAATCCTCAGTCGACGAGTGCGCAATACCAGTGGGGGTGACCGTTCGCCATCTGAAAAACTCGCTCTTCAGTAGGCCTCCATGTCGAACGTAGATCGCACATACCTCAACGTCTCCTTGATGAAACCACCCAGATACGGCAAGGACTGTTGGTCATCAAAGTTGGGCATGCGGTCTGACCCGATAACTGCGTCGATTTCAGCTTGTGCCTTACGGACACACTCAGGATAGTGCAACATGGTCACTACAAAAAGGTAAAGTACTGTTAGAGCCTCAAAAACACCGATAGAACGATACGCACAAATTGCAATCTCAAACGCGGTGGTTGTCTATACCGTAGTCAGCGTGCACTCCTCTGAAGAATGGTGCTGAACTTACAGTTCCGATTCCTGCAGCCCAAGGAGCAGAAAGAGCATATGCCAACTCAATGTCGTTGAAACCCAACTCTTTCTGTTTCGTGAGACCGAAGGTGGCGGTACATGGGATAGCAGTGCCTTTTTCCATCTTCCTTTTCACTTCGTTCATAGTCGTCATGTATAGCCTTGTGTTGATGTCGCGTTGTTTCTCAGGTTCATACCGGAACCATTGTAAAGGACGCTTTGTAGGGTGTCAATTTTCGCTTCCGATCAGAGGGTTGAGGTGTCGCTTACTGGGAGCCAAAGCAAAATGGGCCACTAAACGGTGTCCTCTTTCAATTACTCGCCAACGTCCAATATGGAAAAACACGTACGCTCTCGATGAAGTATCGTCCGGGCACCCTAGAATACACGTTTAGCTCAGAACCTTACGTCGACACACTCCAAAAGGTGACTTACTTTGTACTGAAACGAGAGAGATATTGATAAACACCCGTAGTTCGCAGGACACACAGCACAGCAGATTATGACATACCTCTCAATATCTATCGGTACGATGAGAAAACCTCATCTTCACGGGGAGAAAAAAATGTACTCACATTCTTCCACCTTGTCATGTTCCAAGCAAAGAGGATCATCGAGAGAACTGACGCGACGCCCATATCCGAGATAAAACATCAGCGACGCGGTGTACCTGGATCGGACTTCGCGTTCAAACCCCTCCAAACCCAGATCGTTCAAAGATCGACATACCTTCGTAAGATTTTATGTTGTTTCGAGAGGTCCTTGTTCATCAGATAATCGTGCAGCAATACAGCCGATTCGTTGAGCTGCATCGGCTTGACGTTGGGCGCGACCTGAGGACCGAACATCGAGCCTTGGAGCTAGGAAGAAAAGACAAATCAAGTCCCGATCAACTACAACTTCAACTGAGAACGTACGGTTCGCCAGTTGCGCCATTTAGCTCCGTAGGTCATTGAAAAACCGCGCAGTCTTGAGAACAGGAACTCTCTAACTTTTCATGAGCGTCCAATCCACATGTTTTATGATGGAGAAAAGAAAACTCACCCCATGATAAGGTGTGGGCGGTTGGAATAAATTTCGCTAGACTTTTCGAGAACGTCTACGGCCGCCTCCATGGTTCCCAGCACTAGGCAACGCAAGTAGGCCAGGAGTCACAACTGACAAAATCCCAGGGTGAGACATACCAATGTTACGCTGTTTTCCAATGAAGAAAGTTGCCACGGAGCCTGTAAGATCTGATGTCAAAAAAAAGACGACCTAACTGGAGGAGCAGCAAAGAGGTCGTACCGTATTGATCATTCCATGCTTTGAACGTGTTCCAACGATGGCCCTCCAAGAGAGATCACGACCTGGAGGACCGGGCGGCAAGTTTCCTGGTCCCTTGGGACGACGTCGTGTGAAGAGAGTAAGCACAATGGCCAAAGCCAGTGGAATGATCAAGATTTGCAATCCTGGCATCGTTGTCGATAAAATAGCAATGAACGCTATTGCGATTATCTTGATCCATTGTGAAAGACCTTTATATAAGTCGGGATTGCGACTTTGATCGCTGTGTCAGGACTACTGCCCGTGCGAACCCGAAGAGCTTGGCCATCCAGAAAGAGCCTAATCTGTATGTAAACACGAGTCGTGACTCTCGTCGCTTCGCAATCGAACAAGCGCATTACCTGCCTCCAAGCTAAACTTCCCCAAGATGAGAAAGGTACCAAGGTTGTAGATTTAACCTGCTGTAGAGGATATCAATAACGATAAGATCAACCACGTCCCCTTACCAGAGTGCTTTTGTCCAAGTGACTTGCTTGTGTATGGCGATCCACTGCAAGGTGCTCTCCTCGGGAAACAGCCAAAGGATTGTGATATCGCTCCCGAACGTTAGCAAAGTGATCTAAAGTTTCACAGAAGGACCAGGGTTTCGCGAATACTGTCGTTTCGGGTTCGCTTCTTAGCTATAGCAACAGCATGTGTAACGGAGTAGATCTTCTTGGCAAGATGTACGATAGAGGTGGTAATTCCTCAGTTGCGGACTAAGGGATGGCGTCAGTACCAAGTATTCCGCCCGCGGACTTTCCAATTGCGGAAAAAAACATCGGTAATTAGCAAGGTGCTCGAGAAATCGAAGATGTTATAGCGAACCTTCTACTTCGGCCTTCTATATCGACCCTTCCCCCATCTTGGATCACTCTATGCACTTTACCCCACGTTTTACAGGCACAAAAAAACCACTTCGGATCACGGGTAACGCCCAGGAGATGACGAGGTGATGGTTTCTTAGGAAGCGACGAAAGATGGGTATCTCGAGCCCATTTGGTATTCGGTCCTTGAAAACAATCCTTGCCGCACTATTCGGGTTGGCGTACTCGTCCATCTCAATCTGAAGGTAGCTGAAGTCAGATAGAGAGCTCTATCGCGAGCTCGTCTCCAAATCTGCACTCAACCTAACGATAGACCCTAATTTAGAAAGTGCGAAAGAAACCATGACACCTATATGAACGCACCGTAAAAAAACAACGTATCCTGTCGCACCACTTCATTTCCAGCTCTTTCTCCCCCAGGGTAGCTTAGGTACCACGTCCACCAATAGAAGCTCCACGAAAGCTAGTTAATTACCTCCTTTTCGTGCTGTTGAAATGTCCACGATTCCTTCGGAACGGTAATGAGCCAGATTACAGAAGACGAAAACAGTTCTGGAAGTTGGATTGTACTGCGTTCGTTATCTTTAACCTTTATCCGTAATATCCGAGAGATTACAAGAGAATATCAGATAACATGTTGGCAAGCCCCTTCCTTCAGTCACCCGAAATCCGGGGACATCGTCCAATCCTAAAATCGCGTTTCTTGTCGAGCCGTGCCTCGGGTCCAAGTATCGGGATCCTAACAACCCATAGTGGAAAAGATTGATCAGGAGGCTGGTGGTTGGATGGGGGAAAACGTCGATGAACATGATGGAGGGAGTGCGAGAGCGAGGAACGCGCGACGTGACCGAAGGAAGGGTTGGGCTTCAACCAATAAGAAGTGATCTAACCATATCCGAATAGTCCGATTAGATCCGATTCTGGCCGATAAGAAATCCGACTCCCCTTCTTCTCTTTACCCAATTAGACCATATTTGCAACGCGTTTTTCTCAGTTCTGAGTCAACTTTCGGACTTGTCCGCCCCACCGAGTCAGTACGTTTTCTTCCTTTGTTGCGAATCTACAGAGAACTCCGAAAATCGTCGTTTTGGCGGTTGCAAATGTGCTCTATTTCTCAAAACGGGAAGGACATCCAACAGCTGAAGTAGATCGAGATCTACCAGAAAAAACGAAAGGGAGTTGTAGAGGGCCGAAAATCAAGAGTGATCTGCTCTTTCCATAGCGATGGTAAATATACATGCACCATTCCATAAATGAGATATATTTCGCTCAGACGAGTCCTACGACAAGCAGTCAGAACCGTTCTCCTAAAACCCCTAGATCCAAAACCAATCAATCAGTTTCATATCCAGCTCAAGACGATTCGGAGGAGAGCATAACACACACCTCAATCTGCTCGACCAGTTGAGTCACAAACAGAACTGTAATCAATACTCATACTTCATCTGCGCTGCCACTTTCTCTCGTAAAATCCTCGCAGTATTCTCATCCCATTCCTCCGTCAAACTGCTCACTTCTTTCACCATGTCCACCAACGCTTTAGCTCTCTAATAGTGCAGGGGAATAAACAACACGACCCTAAAAAAACACTCACCGGAAAGACACCAGTTGACCGATCAAACTCGGCCAAATACGCTTGTCCCATTTTAGTGTATTCTATAATCTTAGAAAGGTCCCAAGAATACTTCAGCCTCATCAACGCCCAGCAACCCACATAACTTCTTCATCTGTCACCAGTTTATCACCATCAAACCGCAATGGTAATGTTGAACTGTCGACCTTCTACCCTCGTACACGGAGTTCTTGAAGCTATCAAAGACCAGACGATCCAGCCAGAAGCTTTCCGCATGTACCGGAAAGTCTAGGTGCGAGATGTCACCTCCAAAGTACTGTAACGTTCGAAGCAACGAAGCGTGAACTTGTACGGGGTGGCGAATCGTGATGACGGGCGCGAGGGAGAAAAAGAACCGGTCAGGGGGTAAGATCGGGTTGGGATGACGTTCTGGGGTTGTCCCCATATCAGAGTAGGGATACGCTATACCAACGTTCAGCATCCGAATCATCAATGACAAGAATCGGCTTTGCCTCACGTTCGCAAATATCAATGTGAGCTTTGAGTAGACGACTTGCGATCAAAAACGAAAGGCGTTCCATCGTTACAGCCCATTTTCCCTTGAGAATAAAAATAAAACATCTCAGACGTCGTGAAGGGTCAATCTCACATTCGATTCAACGCCAGCAACATCCCTCTGTTAACTATCAACACTCCCTTGCCAAGTAACATCGAATACATCCTCGTCATTCACCGCCAGGACTTCCAGCCATTCTTCCCTGCTCTGACACTCTTGCGCCTCCGCTCCAAATCGCACCAGCGCGACGAAACGACCGCATGACCTGAAATACCGGATGCGTTGAGATAAGTTGGAAAAGGACATGACAGACGGTGCGAGGATAGGAAAAGACAAAAGACCACGACTCCGAGGTACTTGCGTCGTAGTCATGGCTAGAAAACACCTTTCGTGAGAAATGTGCGATTTTTAGGGTGCTGAAGCAGAAGGGCTTCACTTGCACCCAATTACGGTACTCCATAGGACAGTTGAATTGAGTAGAAGTGCCTCGTCGCATAACTCGGGCTTGCTAGTGTTGATTCCTTCGTTCGATTCATTCATTTCGACTTGTGAGAACGTCAGTCAGTGGATCTTGGTGGATTGACCAGAGAATTCCGCACCTTAGGCCTAACTGCTCCTATACAAGGCGACCTGTCTAAGATTTTTCTAACCGCGACCTGCAGTGTCACGGTCACATGCCCTCACCTTAGCACGGTCATCCCCCACAAACGCAATGTCGTCGTCAACATCGTCCGCAGCACCGCCCACACTCCATTCTATCTCTAACGCTATGGCCCTTCAAATCTCAAGATATGCCCCGAAATATTGCAACGTCACCCTGTCATCAACGTCCCAAAGTAAAGATACCCAGGCTGCCATTGGCATCAATAGCGCACCGCAACTTAGACTTGTCGGGAGACTCCACATTAAACGCAGTCTGCCCCAGACGCTCCCAGACCAACCACTTGAGATAAAGGGGCTGAACGACCTAATCGAATCCCTTCCTTGGCAGTCCAACGAACAGTGGACGCACGTGCAGACTGTGACTGCTGCACGTTGGCCACTGGATTTGAACATCGAACTCGACGATGATGGTACCGAAGGCTGGGTGGATGTTTTTTTGTATGAAATCTCGGTCAAGGCCCTGAGAGTCCTTGGACACCAGATATTTTCGGAATGGAGCCAGACAGATAGTAGCAAACTTGAGTGGGTTATGAAGACTTTCGAGGAATTTCGCATAGGTCATCAGGCACGCAAGGGAACGGTTAGACCGGGCATCCGGCTGCGGTTTGGTAAGACAACGATGGAGATTCTGGATGCCAAAGGGACAGGAGTATCAAACAAGAGGTACAAGAATGCTGTTGTTCCCCAAATCCCAGGAGAATGAATCGAGAACGAATACTTGGAGTATCTGTTGCAAAATCAGGAAGGAGTACAATTTTCAGCGATCTATGAAAAGTTACACTCGCCAAATGGCTGGAATGCCAGTGTCCTTCACCTCATTGCCCAGGTATGTCATAGTGTTGATCTTTAGTAGTGATCGCTGACGTCTGTGTGATGTTTGCACTTCAGATGTGGGTGCAAGCAGAAATCACCACAACAGGTCTATGCCTGATTACAAATATCTGTGGTTTCCTCAGAATTGGTTATGCCACCACAGACAAAAAGATGTTTGTATCAAAAAACCTCCTCCAAGGCACTGATTCCCTGACTTCATGACATGAGGCATCAACATATAAGCCTTTCTTGGTCATCATCTACTCTTTCCTCCTGACTGGCATAGCAAAAGCAGTGCCAGACATCCTTGCCCCCAACTCCCCACTCCAGGACTACCCGATTGAATATGATGTTCCTTCCACAGTGCCGTCCCCCATCAATCTCCAAACATTGCTGCAGTGCACTTCCGGGGTAGGGCTTGGCATCCTTTGCCACATTTTTGCTTTCATAGTATCCCTTCTGCCAGGTGCCCTGAGGTGGGTATCTTGGTTCACAGCTCCCTCAATTCCCAGCAAATTCCAAAACCTCAATAACTGGTATGCATAATTTTCCACTGTCATGGTGCCTCTCAACAACTCTAAAGGAGTCCCTTACAGCTCATTTCAGTTCTTATATCTTTGCCTTCCATCCCTGAACCAACTGAACAAGAACAGATGACAATAAGCTTGGGCAAGAAAATGGGCCTTGTGCTTAAAGAGTACAGTGACATCAGAATGTTTGAGGTGGAGATGGAGGCATACAAGATTCTTTCCCAATCAAAAGTACCATACATTCCCAAAATGTATGGTGCTTTCAAGAATTCTTGGCAGGGAACCAAATCTATCATTGTAGAAATGGTGGAAAACTCATTAACCTCAGAGGAGCTCAGTGAAGCTGATTGGTAAGTTCTTTATCCACCAATGTTCTTTAATCCCACTGATATATGCAGTATTCACTTGTGGCAAGTCATTCAATCTCTCCACAAGCAAAATATTCACCATCACAACCTCTCCTGCTCAAATGTAACCCATGCTCCAGATGGAAAATTATACATTATTGACTTTGGTCATGCTTTAATTGGAAATTGCCCAGAAACCATTTGCAGAGATCTGGTGTGGCTGGGAGATGGTGAGTATGTTGATTCTGGATAATGATCAGGACTTTTGAAAATTTTATTTTTCCAGTAACAAGAGAAAGACGGGTGCTGTCTGAACCATGAGGCTAGCCTTGTATTTTCCATTTGAAATATTAGCAGTGATAGACAACCTATGTACAATGTTCAGATATGAAGCACTCTCTCTGAAAGACAAGCATGCAGCAAAGTTCAAACTGATCAGTGACTGAATGGCAGAGCATTTTGCTTCAAAAGTCATTACAGCTCCAGGGGAAATGTTTCGCCATTCAGATCATTGTTAGAGATGAAGGGTATTCCAAGTTCACATTCACCGTCATTTTTTTTTTTTGTTGAGTTCTCACCTCTGTTGAAGCACCGGAGTCAACTCAAAGAAATCCATAATGACGTTAATAATATTAGGGATCTAAATACATGCGACCGTTGAATCTACAATTAATGATTTTCACTCTAAACGTTGTGATCAGAACGGCGATCAGGGTGGGGGATAATTGAATTACTCACCCGAAAAACAAAATCAAAGGTTGGAAGAGGGCTTGTTGGGACACAAAGTGACCTCGATAGCATCCCCCGAGCAATAACCACCAAGATTCCTCGTAGGCTCATCAGAGTCCTGATCACCCCACGCATACGAATTCGGACACGCTCCCTTGTAAAAATCAGCATGAGGACCAGGTCCACCGCCCACATCCCCACGAGAACCAACAGGACAAGACGAAGCGCCTTGACAACTATTGAAATCGTTACAGCAAGGACTGGAACAAGAACCGTTCGGTCCAGGGACGGGACAGCCAGAAGCGATGTTACAGACGTAATCCGCGCAACCGGAACCTGTCAATTCGGTGGCGACGGAGTATCCGTACATGTTGCTCAGGTTGATAAAGGCAGCTCCGGCGGGATTACCAGGAGTGAAGTTGATTTCGGCACGGCTCATGGCTTTGTTGATCTGTGCGGGATCGGTGTTGAAGCTGAGAGCGATACCGTTTCCGTCTTGGGGGATACCTTGGGCAGCACCGGCAGTTCCTCCCGTAGGGATCGATACGTCGGGTTTGGTACCTCCTGGAATAGCAATTTGCACGGTGACAGCGCTGGAAGGGGGGGAAACTCCGAGTTAGAGGGTCGGAAAGGGCATTTTTGAGGTAAAGTGCTGCTTACCTTCCACATTGGTTGTGGATGTTGAGGCTGCTTGCACTGACCATGGCAGCGGTGAGGAGGGAAACGAGCATCTTAGAGTTGAACATGATGATTTGTGGCGAGGGTGTTATTAGTCGCTTCGTGGTAAAGTTGGGTTTTAGGCAGGAATGCAACTGAAGAGACAAGGCTACGATAACTGGTCTTTTTATACTCTGCCGAGTGCTCCTGAAATTTCCTAGCTGTAGACTGTAGCACACGGTCGCTCGAGATGCAGTGGGACCCCATTCCACCCTTTCATGACATCATATGGTTGCAAACTCGAAATTGGCACCTGTGTTGTATACAAAGACTTTAGTTCTATTCTCGGTGCGAATACCAAAAATAAGTACTCCCGAATAAAAAAAAAAGGCGGTGAAATGGGCTGCGACAACCGTACATGCCGAATGTATTCATCAAGTTAGGCCACATCGTAGGGCTCCATCATCATGTTGGAACCTTGAAGCTCTTCGAATGCGGATACGGTGCCGATATAACAACCATCGCCATCTTATGCACGGAGCTGCGGAGGTATGATGGCTGGATCAACAACTACACATCAGGAACCATAGAATCCTCCTTACCACACGTCTCTCCGTATTTGAAAGAAAAATAAGCGTTTCAGGGCCCATGTACACATTTAATTTCCATGCGAGAATCCCAGACGAAACGGATTCTTCTCAGGTTAACGCTAATTAGCTCGACGCCCATGATGTTAGTGTAAATATGGAGTAGTCTCTTGATCATCTTGCCGCCTTGACGATGGGAGATCGCAGCTTCAAGGTGGAGCAAAATCCGTGTTGCTGAGACGGCGGCTCGATGCACGACATGCTCTAACTTTAGAGAAGTTGAGCGTGGGATATTCTCAAGTCCTGTAATTCCAGTCAGCTTAGATGGTGAAACATGAAGATCTCGAAATGCTATACCGATAAAAAATGTTCACTGCTCGGTGGATTACACCACTGGAAGAGACCGTCAAAGTCATCCGTCCATGAATGACGACCTGGCGATGATGGTAGCTGAAACCCATCGAAAAAAATTGAAGCGTACTCTGGTGCTAGACGTGGGCGCCGGTAGATTCCTGTCGATAACGACAATCTTGTTGTCCACCTCAGGGTTGTTATCCGGGATATAATCGTCCAAGCCGGTGAGTTACTGACGTCGAATCCCGCGCAAGAGTGCCAAGTTTCGCCTAACTGGATTCAGAAGTGGAATGTAACTTGATTCAAAGATTGAGCGCGGTCAAGGAAAGCCTATGAACAACTTTTGAAACAAGGTGAGCGAGGGAAAATACAGACTGTTTAAAGGGCAATTCATGACGAATATGATCTGAATGAACTTGAACATACCTACAAAGCTTACGGCCCATTGGCGTTGGTCTCTCTTACGCTCGGATTCGCATGTCCCAATTTGCCACTTTCACTGAGTATTTTGTGCACCTGCAGAACGAGTTTTTTTAATTATCTAGCCGAAGTCGTAAAGAGTAGACATGCCTGACGGTGAGGTCAATCTAGCCTCAATCCGGCCTTCCCAGCACCGAATGTTCGCCCACGACCCTTACATAGTAGCTTCAAAAACCAAATGTGCAGGGTTTAGAAGATTGTTTTCCATAACTCGACACAGTTGAAGTTACCACTTGAGAGGATGGCAGCTGTAGATTGAAGGATAAATTTGAGGATCTGGGCTTGGACTTGAGTAAATGTCTTGGAACTACGGGAGCCCCTCTCGTTCAACGGCGGCCATAATTCATGGTGTACACCTTCCTTCCGGACTGAGTTGAAATCCAGTAACCACATCTGCTCAGCTCTCAGCCCTTGATCCTTGTGCCTACCGAAACCAAACGCCGTATCCAAATCTAAACCGAGACTTCATACGATTATGTTTCTCGATATTGAGCACAGGTCTCCGTCAGCTTGCGGCTACAGCTTCTTCAAGCGCTCCAAGATTTCATTTCTAACCGGTATATGCTCTCTAGGGGCAGCGTGTCGAACCTTAAACAGTCCAACTCCACGAATGGTCGAATTTCCCGTGGTCCCCGCCGCCCGAGTGATATCGATATCATTGCGAGGTTTCCTATGACCTGATTACTTTCCAGAAAACAGAATATCGATATGGAGTTCTTCAACGATCAATCCAGCCACCAGTTATGTAGGTCGGCGTAGTCAAGAAATGTGTTTCGAACATTCAACTCTCGAAGCTGACAATGGCTGTTCGTTTGCAAGGCGAATACTGATGTTGATAAGGTCTGGCCTATGGTACATTTAAGAAGTGGTAAAAGACTCACTGGTCGATAGCTTGAATATAAGAGATCACTGAGCTGTGGGGGCAAAAGAAATGATTCAGAAGTTTGATGAGGATCACAAGAAATGTGGAAAACACCATTATTTAACTGAAAGAGTCAAAGGTGGTCGTTGAAGAGATCAGCATGGAGCAAATATGATCTGAACGAGCCCTGTGGGCCAAATTTATAATTCGCACGCTTCCCCACCTACAATCCTACACCGGTGACCTCCCACGAATGACAGCCGAGTTTCTGATATGACATTTCCAGTTTTCTCAAGTCTTTATACCAAGCCCGATTTTCGTCAGATAACAGGGTATGTATCCTGCACTCGCCATATCATCTTTCCAGGGGTTAATCATAATACAAACCTTGCAGTTTTTCCGAAAAACAATGCTTTATCTATATTGGATCTTCATAGCTTCCATAGTCGGTCACATACCATTCTTCTCCACGGCTACAGAGATCCCTTGTATCCACAACACCTCACTCGTAACCCTCGAAGAACTCATCGCGTGTTACGATCCCTTCACCGTTCCTGAAAACTTTTACAATCAAAAAACATACAATGCCGCTCAACCTACCGATGCAGAATCAACAGCATGGTTAGGCCTCGTCAACGAACTGTTATGGATCGACGGAAACTGTACAAAAGTCGTCGTACCTCCCATTTTGAACGAGACATACGGTGTCTCTCCCTTCCATTCGTATTGCGTCTTGCACGAAAGAAAAGCAGACCGTGGAGCGTACGTTAAAGGGTGGGGTCTGATGGTCGTTCCCGATTACCGGTCTTCACGAACACGAACTATCCATTTATCTGCACCTCATCCACAGTACGATTTGGGAACACCAGAACAAGCAGCTGCGTTGTTTGAAGGCGTAGGAGGGAGGAGTCTCTCAATTCCAGGGAGAAGTCGGACGTCGTTTATGAGCGCTACGGAGTGTGTTCAGCCTCCTTCTAGTGATAACAGCACGGTTTATTATGTGACGGATCCGGCTCATAACGATGTATGTGCGTTTCCGAGGTCTTTTTTATATCGTTGATTGGAAAACTGAAGCGGCGGTTGTTTGCAGAAAGAACCATTTGTGAAAGCTAATATCCAAATCTCGAAATGGCAACAGACCCAGGGAGGAGGATGTCCATCGTCTTCTTGCGCGTTCATTCAGATGCACGGGAAAGGAGGGAGTTCATGTCCTCAAGATACGATGTTCCTATCGTCTGGTCTAGGTGAGCCTCACTTTCTCGGTTTTCGCAAACGTTTCTGATTGCTCCTCCCTGCATGTAGCTCGTTCCGCCAGTTCCGTAGCATGGTACACGGACTCTATCGACCGCCCCGTCAAACGGCTTCAAAAGAACATTCGAGAGGCGTTCCCTTCTTTCAACGCATCTCTACCTTCAGATAGCGATTGTGATCTGACAGCTACCACGAATGTCTTTGGGAGGTACCTTAATGGTATCCCGGAATCAATGGTCTGTCAGAACGGATCTACTGCACAGCTTGCGAGTGGAGAGTTTGTGCACATTGAGCAGGCGATGGTGTCTAGGAACCCGGATGCATACGAGGGGTGGATAAACGCACTGAGCGAGACGTTCCCGGTTACTGTGTCTTTGTAGAAAAGATGGATAATATCTATAATAATGAAAAGGATGCCCTCGAAGCGCGAGATTATACTATTATCCTATACCAGTCTTTTAACCTCTTCTGCCTTCTTCTCCACTTTATCAACAACCTCTTCGACTTTCTTCTCGGCAACGACCTTGACGTCCTCATACTTGTCAGCAGCAGCATGAACAGCCTGTACCACCCGTCCCTCAACCTCCTTCGTAACCTGTTTTCCGAATCCAAGAGATTCTCTCAGCTTCAACCCAGTTAATTCCTGTATCTTCTCCAGACTCGTTTCAACACCGGTATTCAACCTCTCCCTGCCGTTGGCAGTAGCCTCTTTTAACCTCTCCCAGGCCATAGAACCATGCGCGTTCGCTATTGCGTGTTTTTCGGCAAAAGTTGGGAAATAGGTACTTTCGACGGAGCCAAAGTAGTCTGTCAGATTGCTCGTCGTTTTCGGTAGGAAATGGTTCATGGATAGAGCGAGTAAAGTAGGTGGAAAGAGGACTCGGATGGGTAGAGAACGGGTTCGAGCGATGATGGAGCCTGTTAGGGTTGCTACGCCTACGTAGAGGATTCCGGGAGTTAGGGTTTCGTCGGGTGATATGATGGCTTTGATTCGGTCTGGTTACAAAAAAAAAAAAGGTGGTGAACGAAAATTCTGTACGAGAGTGGAGTGGAGAAGGAGACGCACGTTCAACGGCGTGTTCTACACCGATCCATTTCGACACCACGTCTTGAACTCTGGAGTGGGTGTCCTTGTACGTCGCACATACTGTTCTCCGTGCGTTTCCGATCTGTCGTTCCAGCTCGGAGGGGACTTGTTGTGCTATAATTTCTGGGTCGGGCTGTGGATATATAGGTAGCTGAAAGGCAGAAGAAGTCAGTTTTTTTCCCCCCTCCCTGTAGGAAGTTGCTATATAAACTCACCTTTTCCTGTTCTCTGGGAGACAAAACTGCTGCAACGCTTGCAGCGAGAAGTAATGAGCGTGGGCCGGACCCTCTGGGCTGTAAAAAATTCTTTCAAAAAGGGTAGGGTCGTGTAAGAGCTGCTCTTACCAGTCTAAAGCGTGAAGGGTTCATGGCTGAATGGATGGAGAACGGCGAGGAGAGGGAGAAATGACAAAACGTCACGAGGTCGGACTGGGGCCCGGGAGCACCGGTCGCTTGGATGGTGGAGAAGCGCACAAAATTCGGCGATTCTCTAGGTTGATCGCCGAACACCGACGGGAATCGCAGCGCGAGTGCCGGATTTTCAGGAAATCAGCACGATCCCCATGGAAGAGGGCCACTACCACTGAGCTGGTAACTGGGGCAGACAGTACTTGAGGCTCATGTGAGCATGATGCCAGCGGAGGCAGCACGTACAGAAACCACGAGAATCTCGTTTTGACTTGACAAATCCACGTCTTATATGATAGCACCAGTAAGGAACACGAAGCCTTATAAAAAATCTATCGGTATTGCTCGTAACTCTTAGCTTGAGACTGCGCAAAGGCTCTTAGGTTGTCGGTGGAAGTCAAAGGCATTTTTGGCGGAGCAGAAGGCGGAAGAGATAAAAAAGGCTGGTCTAAGACTAGTATAGTCTCGCCGTATAAAGTACTTTGCTATAGAGGTAAGGTAAGGCATCTATGCAGTAATCGGGAACGTCTCGCTCAATGCCTTTATCCACCCCTCATACGCATCCGAGTTCACAGACACTGGGGCCTGTTCTATATGTACAAACTCTCCACTCGCAAGCGGCGCAGTAGATCCCTTCTGACAGACCATCGACTCTGGGATCCCATTAAGGTACCTCCCAAAGACGTTCGTGGTAGCTGTCAGACCACAAAAGCTATCTGAAGGCAGAGATGCGTTGAAAAAAGGGAACGCCTCTCGAATGTTCTTCTGAAGCCGTTTGACAGGGCGGTCGGTAGAGTCCGTGTACCATGCTACGGAACTGGCGGAACGAGCTACATACAGGGAGGAGCAAATCAGACAAACGCTCGCAGAACAAAAAAACAAACCAGAAAGCGTACCTAACCCAGACGAAAGGAACATCGTGTCTTCACGACACGAACTATCAGCTTTCCCATGCAACTGTATAAACGCGCAAGAAGATCCTGGACATCCTCCTTCTTGAGTGTGTTGCCATTGCGCAATTTGGATGTTTGCTTTGATGAATGGTTCTTTCTGCCAACGCATGAGGTTACCGCCTTAGTCCTCCCATCAAAAAAGACAAAGAACAAGAAGAACGCACATCATTATGAGCCGGGTCTGTCACATAGTAAACCGTGGTAGTGTTACCACCAGGCTGAACACAATCCGTAGCAGTGTTAAACGACGTTCGCTTTCTTCCTGGAATCAACAGGCTTCTCGCCCCTACACCTTCCAATAACGCAGCTGCTTGTTCTGGAGTTTGATAATCAAATTGTGGATGGGGGGCGGCTAGATGAATGTTTCGTATTCGTGAAGACCGGTGTTCGGGAACGACCATCACCCCCCACCCTTTGACATACGCCGACTTGTCTGCTTTCCTCTCGTGCAAGACGCAATACGAAGTAGTCCTCGCTTGGAACGGAGAAACCCCATATATCCCATCCAAAACTGGGGGTACGAGGACCTCTGTGCAGTTTCCGTCAACCCATAAAAGTTCGTTAACCAACCCTAACCAAGCTGTCAATTCTGCTTCGTTGGGTTGAGCGGCATCGTATGTTTCTTGGTTGTAAAAGTTTTCCGGAACGGTGAACGGGTTGTAACACGCGATGAGATTTTGAACGGTTGTTAATGAAGTGTTGTGGATACAAGGGATTTCTGCGGATCCAGTGGATCCAGAGAAAGGCGATGGTATGCGAAGTGAGGCGATGAGGGAGGTTATGAATACCCAGTCTAGATGAAGCATGCTTGAGAATTGCGAAGTGTGTCAATCGCCCTAGTGAGAGAATTCAAAGTGGAACTCATACCTTGTTACTGAGAATTTGAGCTGAAGTTGTCTTTTGAATAGTACTCAAGGCCGGGAAAATGCCAATATCATGTCAAAATTGCAGTTGCCATCCGTTGCCGAAACCGAGGAAGGGGAGATGATGATGGTGCTGCAGAAGCGTGTGAACTCACGACCACCGTCCATGATTTTATTCTTCATACTTGGCCTGAATCTCTGTTCATGTTACAACAGCCCTTCATGAAGACACTCCTAAACCGCTCCCAAAGACTGCTCACGGATCGTGCCATTCCACTGCACTTGGATTAATGATAGATTACATACCCAGGGCCAGGTATTTTCCCGATGTCATGGACTGTTTTGTTTTTCTTTCTGCAGGGTTTGTCTGAACGATACCGAAAACGATACAGCAGATGGACGGGTTTGGCAGCAGGAATGCAAGAAACGTTTCTTTCCCGCTTCGCTACCTATTCGCCACCCACGGGGATCGTCACGGTCTGTGTACCAGCGCTGGAATTCAGCTGTAGGTCTTACGGTACTCAGCAGCAGCCACCAACTGGTGCATTACGCATCTCAATTGCTCAGGGAGGAGAAACTTGGGTGTATTGTTTTTTGTTCGTCACTTGTGGGTCACTGGTCATTCTCGTGAGTCGTAGACTCTGCTCTCTATGTCTTTTCAAATTTCTGTTTTGGATAATCACCATCCCTGATTGATTTCTTACGAGAACTGCGCACTGAAGACTATCCGAGTTCTCCGTGTTCATCGAACATAAAGACGGGATTTTTGTAACTGAAGCTACTATTCATAGAATCCGTCGTTTACAGGACACTGGAGCTGGCTTGATACTGTCTTGGGTACTACCTTCGCTTTGGAGGATAATCCGCTGATTTTTCAAAGTCAAGAATGGTGTTCTATGATCATTGCAGAGTCTACAAAGCTCGATAACCCATACTGCGGCAATTACTTGATGGGACCAAGTTGTGTGCGTATACTCTATTTCCGACGTTACAATCGGCCTTTTTCAGTGGGTAATACATTTATACTCGAAAATCTCAGGTTAACGTACCCAGTTTTAAATTTACCACATCCTGTAGTACACGTGCTCTCCCTGCAACTCAACTGTTACCGCAACTCGCTCTCCCCCGAGGACAGACTGGGAATGTTAAAGAAAGCTCCCATCGGAAAAACGATGCCCCCTCCTCGCTCTTGGCAGCTTTCAACTTGGCGTGCTATCATCTCGAATCAACTGACGGACAAAGCCTCATCCTCTCGCGACATTTCCGACTCTCCATCGCGTCCAATGGCATTTTTGAAGCGTCTCTCCTGTTCGAAACCACTCTGGGACTGGTCCCTCGATGACACCGTGTGCAGAAACTGGCGTGGATATCAAGTGCAAAAAGCTACATACGTTTCAAGTAAATTTTAAAGGGGGGCCGAGGGAGGGGCGGCATATAGCCGTAGGCATTACAAGACAGACAAAACCCATATATGAATCTTCCTCCTTCTTACAACCATTTACATTTCGTTCTCTCCTTCCAGTGTCGGATGTATATGCATTGCCTTCGGCAGATGCACTTCCCCACTTTTCATCCCCCGGCACTGCAAAGCGTAGGCCTGACACCCCTCTCTACTCCAAGTCAACTCCTTGTCGCCGTAACTATACACAACAATATTCAACTCTGGAAAGTTCTGTTCCAAAAGCACCTTCAAATTAGGCAAAAGAGCCTCATCAGGAGCATAAGTTCCATTGTGGTTATCGAAAACCAGGTCCCACTCCATCTCTTTGTCAGGGACAGTATTTGCAAAATTGGATGGTCAAGTTTCATTCACGTCAGTCATCTGCAATTTTACCCCCCAAACTCCTCGATCAATTGACACTACTATCCTAGTTCCCCTTTCAAAATCAGTACATCAATGCCTGTGTGGAATGAAATTTGGCATGTCAAGAATGTACCATCAACTGCTCACCTTCACGTTGAAGTTCTCAACAGGTGCCTCAGAAGGTTCAAGTGCATCATGTGGTGTTGCACAAGGTGCCCCAAGGCCCCTGTTGAGAACTTCAATGTGAAGGTGAGCAGTTGACAGTACATTCTTGACACACCAAATTTCGTTCCACACAGGCATTGATGTACTGATTTTGAAAGGGGAACTAGGATAGTAGTGTCAATTGATTGAGGAGTTTGGGGGGTAAAATTGCAGACGACTGACGTGAATGAAACTCGACCATCCAATTTTGCAACGAAATATGGATTAACTTCCCCAACGACGTCCATCTTTGGAAGACCAGATGCACAAACGAACTAGGCCAGAAAGGAAATACAGACCGGTTGGAACTACTGAGTGAAGTACACAACTCACCTGAATTGTTAAATCGACATATGGCACATTGTGTGAGCCGTCTCCGACCGGTTCTAAAATATGGGGCATGCTACGAGGCGATTCATTGTCGTTATGGCGAGGTGAGGAGAGATTCAGCCACGGGGCTATATATGAGAGGATAAGTGCACTGCGGCTCACCTCCTGTGTCACTTCCGTACGAAGCTTTGAAGGTCCAAAATTCTTCGCTACGAAAATTTACGCCTGAGTCGGCCGCTCGGGGATCTCAAACGAACTCGTCCGATTCAAGAATTCTGCCTCTACTTTCTATGGTAGGTCTTATATAGCTTTTCCCTAATGTTCCGATTCCTCGTCTCGCCTGTCTCCCAGAACATTTAGGCTGCCCGATCCCCCAGAGTTGGCTGGATCCGAAGAAACTCGGTACTTTTGGGTAAAGTCTGGTACTCGGGGCGGGGGACGGATGAGGTGACGAATAGCTAACGCGCTGTAGGCCATTAATTTGCACGGATGTAGACAGGTGAATATCATATTAAACGTACCGATTTTCTTTCCCACGCGAGAGAGCTGCCGACCAGGTTCTGATGCTTGTGGATGGTTCAGATATGGGTCGCCTTCCAGTAAATTTGTTTAGGAAATTAAGAGGCATATTCTATACAGAAGTGACGGAGAGTGGGTAGAAACCATGTTAGAGGACTCGAGCGGAAGGTGTACGAAGTTTGGGTCGGTATTTCGAAATTCGCTCGCACGGAGGAACCGCCTTCCGGGAACACCCAAGGCAACGCTCCGGAACCGTCTTGGAAGGGGTACCGGTAAGCCGCTGATGTGCCAATTTTGACGGTGAAGAAGACCACAACTGACTACAACTGATCCTTGTTCTGAACGTTGAAACCAGTGCATGCGAAGGGGACGAACGGGCAAGAAACTTGAAAGGAGTGACACGTTGCAGGGTATAGAGAAGGTACCAGCATCGCTCGTAATTCGTAAAGACTGGAAGCTCGTTTAAAGTCGAGAAAAAGGCAGATATTGGAAGAATAACTAAATTCAAAAAAAAAAACAAAAAACAAACGAAATAAGGGAATATAAGGAGAATGTCAATAATCTACAAAAAGGATGATTACGGAATAAATGATCCCACAGCGCACCTCAACGCGTAAAACCTCTCAAATTGCCAACAACAAACCAAATCTCTTCACTCGACACTCGGATTACTAAATACTAAAAAAGGGTTGTTCCGAATTCATTTGTTGTTGTTGTTGCTGTTGATGGGCAAACGGATTGTTTCCCATAGTGGACTGTTGGGCAACCAACTTCCCAGCATTTGAATGACCATATCTGAAATCGGTAGCCGTCAGTTTGAGAGTGAAAGAGAAGAGGGAGAAAGGGGGAATGGGGAAATGAACATGAAAGAGAGTCCGCAATCCGAAGGGGCGAAAGCAACGGTAAAAGGTACCGAGAGCGGAAGACGCATAGCAACGGGGGAATGAAAGAAACCGACAAAGCGAGGTGATAAAGTGGTGACGAGAACACAGCACAAACGAGGAAAAAAGACATACCTCAACATGCCAACATTCCCGAACGTATCTTGTCCGCTGTCCCGGTCGGCAAAAAGATTGGCCAGTTCTTGGTTTTCGTTTTGTTTGGTCTTCACGTTAAGAGGCCTGTTGCTTTGCGCTTGTGTGTTCGGAGAGGGCGTTCTAAACGCCGACGAGGACGTGGAAAGATCCTGAGTCTGCTGGTGGTTGTCGTAAGTTCCCTGGATGTTGAATACCGGTTGTGTCTTCTGTTGTGATCCTGGGCCAGGTGAAGTAGACGAGGTTCGTGCGAATGGATTGTTATTCCTATCCGTACACCAGCAAATCAGCACTTCCAAAAGTGAGAAAGAAGAATCCCGCGGGTTAAACGCACCCGAATCCCGTCGGCTGTGCCATTAAAGACTGAGTTTGCGGGAACAGACTCTGCTGTTGCTGGAATTGCATTTGTTGCTGTTGCTGCTGTTGCATCATCATCTGCTGCCGCATCCATTCCTCTTGTTGCTGTTGCTGTTGTTGTTGTTGCTGCTGCTGCTGAGCCAGCGCGGCTTGCTGCTGGAATGCTTCCTGCTGACGAAGATATTCAGCCTGGGGGAAATGCGGGTCAGATCCATCACAACAGGGATTCGATGTGTTCGTACCTGCGCTGCTTCTTGCATCTGTTGCTGATAAGGATTAAACGAAGTATACTGAGGTTGCATCGGCATCTGCGTGAACTGTGGTTGTAGGAATTGAGGTTGTAAGCCCGTGTTCATCATTGGGAAAGGGTTGGTCGTAAATTGGGGGTTGAGGTTCGCGTTTGGTGCTGCTCTGTCGAATTTCCGCAAGATTCAATGAGAATTTTCTTCGAGAGGAGATAACTGAACGCACAATTGATTCTGGTCGTCAAATAATGCTTTTGCGTTCGCATCGTCCACCGATTTACTGCGGTTGGCTTCATCTTCCTTGCTCAACTGTATGGCTCTCTGCAAATCCTTGTCTTCCGCTGTTTCCCTTTCTTGTGCCGCTGATCTCTTGCTTTCTTCAATAGCCTTCGCTAGATCATCATCTTCCTTGCTTTTCTTACCCCTCTTAGACCCTCCTTCATTATTCTCCCAAGGAACAGAATTGTCCCTTTCAACCTGCCTCATCCTATCTCTAGCATCCGCTCTACCTCGTCGCTGAGCCCGAATCTTCGAATCGTCCAGCAGAAGATTGGATATATCTTTTGCTCGCTGTCGAACATTCGCCCCTTGATCTGTACCATCTTCGTCGACGTACTGGAACTCTCGTAGTGTTTTGATCATGTACATATTTTCCTTGTAGTATCTGACTACATCTTCTGAGCCTTGCAAGAGACAGTAGTCGATTACTGCGAGGGTCTAATAAGGGGAATATAATCAGTCAAACCGGTAAATGTCAGATTTCACTTAATTGTTTATACGCAACCTTAAAGACATGTCGCCAATTTTTACCCTTATCATTCAAACGTTTATCCAAAATCTCAATGATTTCAATAAAATCTTGTCTGCAAAAAATTTGGGAGTGAGACGCAATGGCGAAGAAAAAGGAGTCAAACTACGCACTGATTCCAACTCAATTTTGCGATTTCGTTCATCTGTTGACCTGTAGGCCCCCAAGGATCATTTGAGGTAGCATCTCGTACTTTGACTTGGACGTCGGAGTACCCTTGAGTGTAGTTCTTTGCAGAACGGATGGCTGCTTTGCCGAAGTGTTGCATGGTGGTGGTCAAGTCATCAGCGACGGGCGCTACCGGTACTGCGGATTGCGGGCTACGCTTCGTTCTATTCTGGGCTTTCTGCGGAGTACTGCAGGAGAGTGAGGGGGAAATGGACTCGAATAATCCAGCAATAATTCAGAACCACTTCTGGACCTCTAACCTACGCAGGCTTGGCAAATAAAATCCCCAACTCTGACAAATCAACTCCCGTTAGAATAATCTCCCATTCCAATTACTTTTTTCAAGATACTACTCTAGTAATAAAGTTAAGAATACCACTTCTCCCTTAACCTCTTCCTATTAACTGCAGGCTTCGTAAATAAGATCCCCACACCCAATGCTGCCACCGTCAACACCAATTGGGGTTTGTTGAAGCTCTCGCTAAGAACGTCAAACGTCTTCGATGGTGCGACCCTTGTCAAGAAGAGATCTAGACCATGTGCAAAAACCAACGAGGTTGACTCCAAAAGAGACGGTGCCGTAACAATCTTTTGTACGCGAGAGATCTGGCATTCAAAAATTGAGCAGGCTGTCAACAAAAAAAAACGCTCGGAGAACTCACCGGATAATTATGCGACAACGTCTGTCGTGGGTCATCGGGGATAACAGGATCATATTGAATAAGGAACTCTTCCGATTCTGCAGTTGTTGGCTTTTTATTTGGTCGACGAGGATCGAGAAAACGCCGGCTTATGCTTTGGATCTTGTGGTTATCGTTCGCAACTGCAAAGTACGGTCAGTAAGTTCTAGAAGACCTCGATTGGAATGGAAGCACGTACCAATTATATCCTTAGTGGAAATCCCAAACTTCGTTGATGTAGTGGCGATAGCAGTGATGCCATGCATGTAAACGAAAGACCGCTCATATGGTGTCAAATCCAGTACGTCTTTGGAATACGAGGTTAGGTCTGAGCTGTAAAATAAGTTCAAGTCAGTAAGACCATTAAGCTTCAGACAAAAACGACAGTTGACCACAGACCTTTCAGTCTTATCATCCCCTTTCGTACCCTCATACAGTTCAACACTAACAATCCTATACCCCTTCGTCTGTTCAGTCCCATGATAATCCTCGTCATAATAATGATACACCAGCCAGTTCTCCGTTAACACCGGCTTCACATCACACGTCCCTCCAACGGTCGGTACGGAAATATGATACACCACACTTCCTTTAACACCATCCAACAAGTAAATTCCGCACCCCGCACTTCCGGTTTTCGTGGTGGTGGGGGATGTAGCGGGTGGAGTAGAGTGAGGAGCAGTCAACACAACGAATAGCCGCGGATTAAGATACTTGTAAAGAGTCGTTCGGTTGCTTAGAACTTTCCCTAACGAGGCGACAGGTCCTCGAGTGGCAGGAATAATCGCCTGGATATCTTCACTATCAGGTGGTATGAACGTCCATATGGGAACCGCAATGGCTCCATCTGACGTCTGAACGAGCTGGTGTCCGACAACGCGATGTTGAGCCGCTGAAGGGTCTTGCACTCGTAGAGGTACAGAAATTGATTGTCCCTGGATGAAGGCATCGAAACTGGACTTGGCTGTCGGGGAATCTGGGTATAGGTGAACCTACGCAGCGTAGTTCGGCCTTTAATATGTTGTGTGATGGACGGCTATGAAACTCTTACCTTCAGCTTATCGTCTAAAACCACCACAATCTTCCCTTCCAATGATTGTAAAAGGTACGCATCGGTTACTGATCCAGAGGCTATCTTTGCACCTCGCAGAGGACCAGGTTTCCGCATGGCCGTTTTGGTGGCTTCCCCTGTTAACGCGTTGAGGTGGTATATCACGACGTCTTCCTCCGGGGTCTACATAGCGATGCAGGGATGTTCAGACTCTCCACATCGAGAAAAAAAGTAACTCTTTACTCACCAAGCCACTCCCTCTCTGCGCAACAACCACAACCTCCGGTCCACTGCCAGCATTGACATGCACGTCACCCACAGCATTAACCACAAACATCTTGACAGGCTTGACCCTCGCTCCATCTTCTGCAGACAGTTTACCACCCAACCCAAGCAACCTACTCCACAAAATTTCCCCATTGCTCGAATCAATCCCGAACACTTTCCCGCGGGCAGTGGAAGAAACGATAACCTGTCGGAATCCGAACGCGTCGCGCTGCACACCCTGTGGAGAGGCAGCTGGAGCAGCAGAAGATGTAGCGGATTCATACGAGCCCGTTGCAAAGCGTTTGATAAAGTGGATGATGTAGTTCGGGAGGTTCTTTGAAGCCGAGTATCAGAAATCAGCCGTTACCTAAAACAATCGAGGGAGAAACGAGATCTCACCTTTGCTTGTACACTCTGCCTTTTCAATCTTTCCACGAATCCTTCACGGTTCTCGGTAGAACCCGCCATCACAGTCTCAGGAAGCTCTACGAATTCAGTAGCGGTAATCTCAGCTAATGATTCGTCTCGAGACCACTGTAGCCCATCCTGTTGCCATAGCTGGACCGTTCCCGCAGAAGTAGTGACAACGAGTCGACCGAGAATCTGAAATGGGGATGGGTTTGCTGTGTCCATCGTAACCTAGGAGAGTAAGGAACTCTAATATATACCGTATATGTGAATGAAAGGAAGCACAACGCACATGTTCAATCGTCCCATGTAGACCGGTATCAAACCGGAAGGAGTATCCAGAAATAAGACCTTTACCGTCTGCAAGGTGAGGAGCGAAGAGTTCTACTGATGCCAACTTGAAAGTTCAGAGTCAGCACGCGCATTAGCTCGAAAAAAAAATTAACCGTGGCTTACACCCATAGAATACGACCAGTACAATCTCCCGATGTACGGCCTCCCTTCTTTATCAAACCCTCCTGTGTACTTTGAAGCGCTTTGTTTCTGCGACGCGGCGGAACCCTCGAAATCCCAAGCAACTTTGACCTCCCCACTTCCGCTTCCAACTAGCTTCATAGCTTGATCACTCCCATCCAACTGCGAGGCCATGAAGTATCCGTGACTCGTTAATCCGATGTCCGTGAATTTGAAGTATGTTCCTCTGTGGGAAGTCGTTTTTGCTTTGAGCTCAGGTACGAGTCCGTATGACTTTATTTGATTACTTTCTAACCAAGCCACAAACGGCTCCCCAGTTGTCGAGTGCAAGGAAAGAAGTTCTTCTATCCCGTTTCCGATGCTTGAAGGAATCAAAGTCGAAGAGATAACCTCCCCGGTAGCTGGGGAGAGCGAAGTGATGGACAGGGTGTATGAAGCGAAGGATTTGGATAACCCAATTGCATAGACCGCTTGGGATGTTAACAAGATGTGTGTGTATATCACAAGTGACCTATTGAAAGCCGTTCAGTTGGTAGGACGATTCAAACAGTGAAAACAAAAGTACGTTTGATCTTCAGAGTTCCAAGTCCACTGCGGATTCCTCCCCACAAACCTCGTAATCGTCCTCCCATTCGTTAGTACAAATAAATCCGGGGTTCCAATTTCCATCGTATCGTTTCCAAACGCGACGTAACTCCCAAGGTTGGGTGGGTTGGTGAGTAACCCTGAATCGGGGAGGTGGAACTGGTTTTCGAAGAGCAGATCACCATTGAGTACATTAAAAACACGCAAATTCGCGCCCCCGGGTCCTGACAAAATGGCGGCAACTACAGAAGTGAGTTAGCTGGTTTCTAGCCGGAAAAAAAAAATGGGATACGCACTCCATCCATGCTTGTGTATCGAAATAATCTTATCTTCCGGCTCAAATATGTATCTCCAGACAACAGTACCATTCACTGCATTCAAAGCAGCTACCACATTGCCCTCCGTAGCTGAGAGTATCACACTCTGGGTATTTCTCCCTCCGACTCTGTGGAATTTGGGCGAAGTCGCGGGTGAGGCAAGAGAAGGAAACCCAATAAGGGGTTTGTGCCAGTCCACAATGCCAACGTCTGATTCATGAAGTGCGTTTGTGAAGGAAGTGAAGAGGAGAGGGAGGGAGAGGAGGAGGAGGAGGGCTCGAGTTTGCCATGGTGTCGGGTACATGGCTTTGCCTATCTACCGCTTACCTGCATTTAGTGAGTTGAGCAAATCAAAAGAAAGGAAACAATGGAGCTCACGATAGCTAGGCCTATAGTCTCTGTGCTCGTCGTCGTCGGCGTCTTGCTGACGTCTTGCACACTGTGACTGTCGCGTCAAACGAAAAAGGGTTACACAGCCACCTCACCGCTAGGCGGCATGGTCCACGCGTGCCCTCCCTCATCATGATCATCGACATCAGGGCCTCTCTAGTCTTGAAGTTGCTGAGCCACCACGGTACAGCGTGTTGGTATACTCACACGTGAGGTTCTTCACCTATTGATATCTTAATCTGCATTTGTTTTAAGGCCCTCGGAGAGCATTACGACACCAGGACGGGATTGTAGTGTTTCGTTGCAATTCTTACAATCAGGTGAACACGGAATATCTCGGTATGGACGACAATGCTCAAAAGAGTATGATCGATGCTACAGTACGCAGGGAAGAGGCAGAGGCAGAGGCATTAGGGCCTTTGGAGCACATAACAGACGGCATTCAAGAATCTGAGCATGTTGCTACACCACGTAGTCGCATCTCCTTTATCTTCACACTACCCAACGAACTTTTCGCAGCAGTTTTTCAACTTTGTGTACATGCGGACACGGGTGGACATGCTGTGTCAAAAGACGCCGTCCAATGGGTTCTATCACACACTTGTCGTCGATGGCGCCAGGTCCTGCTGTCTACGCCATCCCTCTGGAGCATGGTACGCATCAACGGTCACCGATTCCCTCGAGCTCCAGTTCAAATAGTCAGGACATGGTTGGATAGGTCCCAAAACCTCCCTCTGTCGTGCTCGCTATTGGCAAAAGGGCATCCAAGTCGGGCTGCGGATGCAATGGATCTGACATCTAATCCCACCAAGGATCAGCTAGAGGAGATATTAGGTCTGGTCCTCGCTCAATTTCACCGTTGGCGCCATGTAAACTTTATCTTAAATGATGGTCGTTGGGACTTACAAAGACGACTCGCCGCAATCCACGGTCTCACCCTTCCACTATTGCAGTCATTCTACGTTTCAGCTCCCAATACCATTTATGGGACTGCCTGGACTACGTTTTCTCTCAATGCCCCCGCTCTATCCAGCGCATTCATCGGTATATTGGTGTCCAACGTCGATGTGCATGTTGCCTCTCTCCCGTGGTCCCAGCTAGTAGAGTTGAAGATCTACTTGTACGCACCCGAAAGATTTTTGGACATTGTAAACAGCTTGAAGGTCCTGAAATATTGCTCTATCATAATGCCAAGTTCATCGATCACCTTTGACGTTCAGTTGATGGTGTTTCCACTATCCTTGCGACGTCTAGAAATTTCGGGAGGCTTCAACGACGTTGTCAACCTCCTAAACCATCTCTCTGCCCCAGGCCTTAGTGATCTCCATATTCGCCACCGGTCTGAGAGCACCTTGCTGCTATCACTTATTAATACAGGCCGGACGTTGTCGGCATCGGCATTCGCTTTCCTAACACGCAGCCATTGCCAACTTCGGAAATTGAATGTTCCCAGCACATTTTTCGACTACGTTGACTTGCGAACGGATTCTCTATCGACCCTCGAAGAACTCCATATTCGGTTTCAGACGAAAGCTGGAATCGATCAGATCATGGGAAACCTCATACGCTTTGACCTTTTGCCAAACGTGAAGGAAATGCATCTAACTCTTAAAGAACTGTTTCTCCGAGGCGACGCAATTCATGACTTTCTTGTGGAGGTTCTAGATATGATAGAAATCAGGCGGTGGGAATCACAAGGACCATCACGATCATACGTGGCTTTGGATCGTGTAGGGTTCGACACGCTCAGTGATTATCGTAATCGCTCCAAAAAACAAATACCGATATCGGATGAAATTGTGGTACGGTTGGAGAAGCTTCAACAGGATGGCTTGACTGTTCTAGGGAATGTATTTGATGGTTACCTATGCCCGCTTTACCCGGGGGCTTTGAGTCATTGGGATATCGAAAAAAACGAGCTCATGAAAGCTCGATTTGGATTTGGATATGACGATGGGTTTCAGGGAGGCTTTTAGGTATCTTTGCACCAGGACTAAATGCTGAGTGCTGAGGAGGTATGTGTACTGGAAAAGGATTGACTAAAATAACACAATTTCGTAGTTCGGCTTTGGATCAGTGATTTACTGTTAGTTCTACTAAAGGAAGTTGTACACTATGTATCAATGACCATCGTTGACTTGATAGCACTGATACTATTAGTGGCTAATGACGCTAATCTTACCACACATCCAATTTTAGGCTCGACACCACTCGCTTCACCGCCTCCTCGGCTTTGCCACGCGTGGGCTTCGACGGTAGCTGACTCACGCGCATCGCGAAGTGAGTGGGCCTCGAGTCTAATCCAATTTATCGTTTTGCCCTGTGTATGATTGTCTTGAATGTACAACATCTTACTTTCCCCCCCACGAGAGCTCTTGGTGAGTTTTGGTGGTGGAGGTGGTTTGGTTCCCCACTGCAGTTTATACAGAGTAAAAAACCATTCTTACTGTTGCCACCCTGCAACAGTGCAACATACAACACCAAGCATTGGCATGGCCTTGACCAGTGTACAGAAGGCTACAGGAAACAACACCGATTGCTCCCAGCAAGTTACTCTTAATCTTCACTTTGTGCTATCTGGATGATCTACTGAAAGGTGAACACAGATGTAGTTTGATGACCATTCAAGCTTCAGTAGGGGATTTTAGGATTACCTGTTGTCAGTTCCTCACCTTGGTGTTATTAGGATAGTTCAGAGTAGCTGACTTTGGTTGATTCTGGCTGATTCCTGAATCCCAGAATCAACCTTTTTGTACTGTAAACTGCCCAAGTCAGTGCTGTGATCAGAGTAGAGTCAGCTTGCAGCAATGGCTGTGATATCAAGATAGGAAGGCTGAGCTGATCTGGTTGATGATGAAGACACAGGTTGAAGCACAATCCAGTAAGCCTTACTTGGGCATTTTACACTACACAGTATGTCTGATTTTCTCTCCATTGTTCATATCGACAAACCCAAATGTTCTAATCCTTCAGCCCTCCCATGAAAGTTTTCAAACTTTCAGGCCGTTACCAATGTTCATTTCTCTCTCTTTCTGTATATGCATAAACATACATATGAACATCTGAGTCAAAGCACAACCAATGTGATCCCTTCCTATCTCCTCAAGGTCTTTGGGTGCTTTATTACTTCTGGTATATTGAATGGCACTGGTGAATATTTTCTGTTCTTCCTCTTCTGCCATTCATTCTCTACACAGTTAGGTTATAGAAAAGATCCCTTAAACACATAGAGTAGCATGCAAATTGATAGAGTGCAGAAAAGTGCAAAACTAAGTATCTTGTATTTTGTCATGATCCGGTACACTCACTATGATCAGACACACTCACCTCGATCATTATTTGATATTTGGTTCTCACAAGTTTCTTTCACAATTATTCCATATGCTCTCCTTTATCAAGTAATACTTAAGCTGCATGTACTCAACTAGTTCGGTAGTCGAATCAACTCTTTCATTCATAGTCTTCTCGCAAACTCGTCTTTGCCTTCGGCCGCTCGACAACTTCCAAAGTATTTGATCCCTCCGTCTCGCGGCAGATCAAATCCTTACATATTTTTTAGTGAAAACTCTGAGCCTGAACCCCCAAAAGTATGGGGTCAGGTTGGGTCAAAGGATTTCAACAAGTGGCCTGACCTCCAATCCAAGATCTGACCCAGGTTCGGTGCAACACGGTTGACGGAGGCTGGCCCCTAGTTCGTCAGGGCATTTATGGCCAGTTGAGTGAACCTCTATATCTATACTTTTGAACAAACATAACAGTTAATTATGGTTCATTGACGGGGTACAATCTGCTAGTGTATTTGCACTGTACAGGGTCTTAATGATCTGTTGCAGAAACTGCAGGAGAATTCTGTCTAATTTCTGAGGTGTCAATACTTCCATTCCAATTTTGACAGTCAATTCTGAATATCCACAACTAGCTCCTAGATACATACTCCACAAACTTCAGGCATTTGACACATTAATACACTATTTTATGTGTCAACTTGTGCAGAATCGAGAAACTTCTGCTCCCAAGGAAGGCCCTCTTCACGAATTTGCTCTAAATGTGAAAGAAATTCTTGAATAACAGAAGCTGTTGGTCGGAGAGAGCTCTCCTGTGCCCAACATTGTTCAACTAGGGCCCAGATGTTATTTGGACACCAAGCAGTGTCAGTTGGCCTCCCTGGTCTTTTACCACTGAGGACTTGGAACATTACTTGTGGATCATGTTTGAGATGAGCAAATGGTATTTTTTCTGCCACAATCTATTCACCAAGGAAGTCTGCATCAACTTTAATGTAATACCCGATGAGAGTCACACATACCTCATATACTGTACAGGCATAAGCATAAATATCTCTTGCCAGCTTGATAATATCAGGCTTTGGGACTTCAGGGGGTTCCTGGTCTGAGGAATGAGGAAGATCATTTTCCATTTCACTCTCCTCAAAGGTGAATAGCTCTGGAGCCATCCACCGTGCTGTACCCTTTCCTGCACTATTTGTTGCTGTACTAAGCAAAGTACTTGTCATGGCGGCTGTAGCCAATCCAAAGTCTGCAAGATAGCACTGTCCTTGTTCATCCACAAGAACATTTGCCTACAAGTATTCTGTTAGCTTCAGTAGAAGGAAAACCACTTGTAAGACTGGACATACTCCCTTGATGTCACCATGCACAAGGTTACGAGAATGTAGATACATTATACCTGCTGCAATCTGAGATATCTAAAGTATTTCAAGTCAGTTCAGGCCATAGCAAGGCTCACAAGGCTGACACAAGGATGTGGACTCACTACTTTAAGCCTGTCATGGCTAGGGTTCACTTTCAAGAATTTTGTAACTTCTCCATTTGCCATCCATGGTGCCACCAGAGCAAGCTTTCCAGGGATCAGTGTAGTGTTTATACCAAGGAAGGGCAAAAGGTTTGAATGATTGAGCTCAGTCCATAGCAGAGTCTCTTTATAAAATTCCTGTTAGACAAAAATTGAGCTGACAAATATCTATAAACAAAATTCATAAGCAGACATACTCGAAGGTCCTTATTTCTCTTCTCTTCACCATCTGCAATGTACACCTTCAAGACCTTCAGACATACTGACTTGCTCTCAAAGACACCTTTGTATACATCCTAGAAAGGTGGTTTAGTTTATATTGATGTTGTTGTCTAAAAAAACACTTACTGCATGTCCTCCAGCACCTTCAATACGCATAACTGGAATGTTAACCTCTTTCAAAAATAATGAAGGAGGAAAATCATGGTATCTATTCATTAGAAGGCGAAGCCACTTTCTGCACTTTCGGCGATAGTCATGGTTCAATTTTGATGTTTTGGCTTCCTATTTGGTTTGATTCAATATATAAAATTCAAACACTTACAATTGTATCACTTACAGCTAGAAGTAGATCAAGTATTGGAGGTATTTTTGAAGATTCCACAGCAAACAAGATGGAATCAGGAGTTCCTGGATCTAGATCAACTAAACTGCAGATGCTATCCTGGCCGAATAGTGAAGGAGGAATAATTTTATGTTTCTTGACCAGAACTTGAAGAAACATCAGGTATTTCTGTCGGTCTCCAAGGTCTAAATTAGGTGATTTTACTTCCTATTTTGATTTGAGTCAGTATAAAAATTCCAATAAGCTGCAATTGGAGTACTTACAGCCAGAAATAGGTCAAATACTGAAGACACCCCCAAAGGTTTCAAGTTGGACAAAATGATATCAGCAGTTTCTGAATCAACATCCACTAAAGTGACCAAAGTGTGGATTCCATCTTGGGTGGATAGTGCAGGAGGCATGATATCATGTTTCCTGATCACAAGCCCAAGAACACTCATGCATTTTTGGCAATAATTGAGGTCTGAATTAGGTGATTTTCCTTCCTGTTTAGACGTCATTCATTGTAAAGTTCAAGACACTGCAACTATAACACTTACCTTTAGAAGTAGGTCAAGAACTGAAGACACTGTTGCAGGTTGCAAGGCAGACAGAATGGTGTTAAGAGCTTCTGAATCCAGACCCACTAAAGTGTGGATTCCATCTTTTGAAGGAACCACCTTGTGATTCTGGACCAGAAGGCAAAGAGATTTTATGCATCTCTGATGGTACTCATAATCTAAGTCTGGGGATTTTGCCTCCTATTTAGATTTGGTTCATTGTAACATTCCAAGTAATTACAATTGGGGTACTTACAAGTAGAAGCAGGTCAAGCACTCGAGACACCATTGAAGGTTCCAAGGCAGACAGAACAGCATCAGCAGTTTCTGGAGCAATATTCACCAAAACAGTGCAGATTGCATCCTCTCCAAACAGGTTCTTGACCAGATGACAAAGAAAATCTTTACATTTCTTGTCATATTCCTGATTTTTGGTTTGGCTTTTTACTTCCTATTTAGAGTTAATTCACTATAAAATGCCGACTAAGTTCAACTATAGCACTTACAGCTAGAAGCAGGTCAAGGACCCAAGGTATTTTTGAAGGTTCCAAGGCAGCCAGAACAATATCAACAGTTTCTGGATCTAGATCTATCAAAGTGCAGATCCCATCTTTTTCAAATAGTGAAGCAGGCAAGATATTGTGTTTCTTGACCAGTAAGTGAAGAAACCTCATCCATTTCTCACTATACTCCTGTAGTGATGGATATCTTCTTAGTTCCTATTTAGATTTGGTTCATCATGAAATTCCAACTAATTGCAATTAGAGCACTTACAACTAGAGCTAGGTCAAGCACTGGAGGCACCATTGAAGGTTCCAAGGCAGACAGAACAGTTTCAACAGCTTCTGGAGCTTGATCCACTAATTGAGTCCAGATATCCTCCTGCTCAAATGCTTTCTTGACTAGAAGACAAAGAAAATTTGTACATTTCTTGTCATTCAAATTTGGTCTTGTTGTGTTCTATTTAGAGTTGATTCATTATGAATGCCAACTAACTGCAGTCATAACACTTACTCGTAGAAATACACAAAGTCCCCAATCTATGGCTTCAGGTGTCATAGAAGACAGAATGACATCCACAGTTTCTGGATCTAGATCCACTATGCTGGCTCCTATAAATAGGGAAGAAGGCAACCTATCACGTTTCTTAAGCAGAAATTGAAGAAATTTGATGTATCTTTGGCGATTTTCATAATTCAAATCTGGTGATTTTCCTTCCTGTTTAGATTTTGTTCATAAAATTCCAACTGACTGTAATTAAAGCACTTACAGCCAGCAGTAGATGCAATGTCCAAGAATCTACTGAAGAGTCTGAGGCAAACACAATTTCTTGAGCTGTCTCCAGAGACAGCAATACACGAATGCCACCTTCAAAAACTGTGCCATAATCAAAGAGATTGGACCACAACATGCCAACAACCTCTTCATAGACATATGCCATAGAGCCCCCTGCTACTTGTTCTTTGGCTGTTATGAATAGAAGACAGTAGATGTTAGAAGCTGTTAAAAGGCTTTTCTCAAAAGAATCAAAGGCACTACTCACCTTCTGTCATAATAAATCTACTACTTCTCATGCTCTCCCACATAATACATTGTGTTCCCCTGTCACAGCAGGTTGACACATCAGACATCTTTGTAGACACCACAGAGATATAATCATTCAAATCATAATGAATGATCTTGTTGCAGATGTTAATTTTGGAACCGGATAATTGGCAGTTGATGGTTTGGACCAGGTTTCCTTGTCCTTGTGGGGTATCAGCACAGTCTGATATTTGGATGTCTAATAAAACAGTGGAAGAAGAGCAGTGAGAGTTAGAACAAGTGTGGTACAACAACAGAAGTTCACCTTGATATCTGCCTCTCTCCATTTCTTCACACAAATACTTCTTCCCAACCTCACTCATAAAGGCCAGGTGGTGCACTTCTTTGGGTGTCCCAAGAAAAACTCCTTCCATGTAAACTTCATCATGATTGTGATTGTGTTTTTTTGAACACATACACATTGTTTGTTTGGAGATTGGATCTAGAATTGAGAATAATTTGTTTCAGAGTTTGAGATCTCACTTTCTTTAGCACTTACATCCAAAATCTGTGTCTCCCTGGGAAGCATCTATTCCGTTGAGATAGGCTCTCCAACGATTGCAGATGATATCAAATGCCTTATGGATAGCATTTAAACTTGGATCAGTCTGTTCCACTAGTAAACATTTCCTAAATTCGCTATTCCTTGTTGTGAATTGGAACGTCCAAAGGAGCCTGTTGTCAGATTGTATATAGACAGCAAGGATCTCATTCATGGAGATCACAGTCTGCCAATTGGATAATCAGTTCAAGGAGCAAGAAGGTGAGAAGTCACAACCAACTCTGCTAAAACTTTTACAGGGGCAGGAATAATAAATATCCTTCTCTGAGACATACAATCTTCCGTGACGACCCTCCATGTCTACAATAAATGAACATGTCAGTCATCTTTCACCAAAACTAGAAAGAAGAATTAAGGAGTCGAGATATATGTAAAACTGGCGATTTAAAATGGAAACTCTACCAGTGCTGTCCCACCATATAACTTCACTTACAAAAGAAAACTCACAGATAAGCAATTGTTCTTCTTTGGGAACATCAGGGAAGTCCTCGTGAAATTTTGCAATCTCTTCTTCACTTGCATACTCCATGATACTTGGGATTTGTGCACTGCTTTCTGAATCTGACCCCTTGAGAAGGGTATTCGAGGGCTCCGATGTTAAGGATGATAGATGGTCAAAAAGCTGCTGATCCTAAGATATTTGAGGGTGTGAGGCAGAGATATTGTAGGAGATTCTCTGGGGTCAAGGGAAGATGAGGGAAGAATAAAGGTCAACTGGTAAGGGGTGGGCGTTTTGTGGTGAAGGAGATGGTAACTTGGACGTGGGATTTGCGATCAGCTTGCTCATAGGGACATGCGTAGTTGGCGTGTTGTAATTAATATTGCCCACCCACGCTTATCACGGTGCTTGTCAGGACTATTTCAGCTGCCAGCAAGGCTGTGACCGCCACCCGGTAATCTGATTGTCTTGATTAAACAAGATACAAGCTCCTAGATCCAATATGACGGCAAAACACTCGGACCCCTGCCCTTTCTTTTGCGAGATTATGGCCATCAAAATCAGCGTTGGCTATGGAGATGGAAGTACGCTTAGATTTGTTTCCAATGGTCATAATAATTAACGGAGGGAAGAGAGAGGGGAGCGGAGGGGCCATTTTCCCTTCAAAACTGGCGGCAAGATAGTTTGCCATGTAAATTTACCTCAACGAGTGGCCTCAGCCAACCATCTCGAGCGTAGTATTGACAAGCAAATCGTCTCGTGATCAAATAACGTTGAGGCCTTGGCATAGAAATTCAACGGGCCATCCCCTGGTCCGACAGCATCAGTTGGTCTATCAACATAATAAGATTGACAGTGATAATGGTGACATATATCCTATGCCAGTAGTTGTTCATGCTGACCTACAGACAACTGCCACGGAGAGGATCTCGATCAATGGCATATTCCTGCTGGAAATAATATTAGAAAATAGCGCAGTAAGTTGTAAAAATGAGCATTGAATTAATGACATACGGATCGTGAATTACATTTCAACTTTTTAGAACTTGTGACTAGTATGGCACCTCCCCCAAAAGGGTGAGCTACGAAGCATCTCTGCCTCCACAGTAGTCGCAGCCTATAACAGGCAAGACACAATGTGATATATAGGCCCTTTGGCATGGTGAGGAACAGAGGAAGAAAGTCAACACAAGAAGGATTGTCACAAGATTACGGGATGTCTAGTACATACATTGTCTCGATCTCTTCACAGATTAGAAGGTACAACTACACTACTCCAGTACTCTAGAATCATTCGCTAGTCTCCGAGAATGTGGTTAGCAGGGGGTCGGGGCTCCCCCAAAGGAATCAGTCACAACGGCCGTTACGCTTGTTGGGCATGGGGGCATTAGCAAAGGCACATTTCTTCTCGAGGGCGGTCTCCACGCCTCGGAAATGCTCCATCCATCCTTTCCACCACTTCTTTTCCGTTTTTGAGGATTCAAGGCAGCTCTTGCAATAAATGAAGTAAGCACTTGTGGCCGCTTCGTGCCCAAGAAGCTCGCTTGCAAAGCATGATCACTTAGTGGACAATACAAATCTAAGAAAGGAACGAGAGGAATAACTCACAACTCTGGTAGGGATTCGTCGATCGGATGAAACGGTTCTTCAATGCAGTCTTCACAGTACGCTCGCGGGCACGTCCGACACCTATATGGTATATCGATACATTCGTGAGTTCTGGCGTCTAGGAGAGAGAAGGGTCAGACCGTTGACAGTACCTGAACAACAGGTTCCCAGCATCTGTAGTCTTCCTTAGACAGTCCCAGCAAGCATGCTGGCTACATGCAATCATCGGCCTCGCAGCTTCTTTTTGAGTGAGGCCGTGGCATTGGCGATGGAATACTAGAAAAACACATATTAGCTTTTCCTAGACGAACAAAAAAGGAGAGGGAAGAACCTACCTCGAGGGCAAAAGGAACATATGATAAGATCTCCGCCATCTTCGCAGTAATTACAATGATCTTCGGATAGCAATTGTTGCTTCACCTTTTTCGGAACGGAGACCTTATCTCGAATGACCTACAGTAAATACCAGTCAGCGGCATACACGGAAAAACACAAGTGCGGAAGCTCACTTCTTTCGGTCCTTCGACGCGCTCGACCCGTCTCTGTGCCCTCTCCAGTATCACAGGTTCTTTCTCCTCTCGTTTCTCCTGCTTTCTCTCCACCAACTTCCCCTCAAACAATCGACATCTCACGACCGCTATCCCACCCAACAGCCGCCTCTCTTCCTCTTCCGCATCATGAATCAACTGTTGATTTCCACCCTCAACTTCATCCTCTTTGAGTTCATGCTTCAACTTCGCATCCCGAGCTCTCTCCCTCGACTGAGATTCTTGAAGAATCTCAGAAAACGATGCCGCAAGAAACGAGGCCAAGTCAATCCCAGCACCATCTTGGGCGAGGACACTACTTCCTTTTCGTAAGATGTCCATAAGCTCGCTGGATTTCATCGACGTTTCGTCTCCTCCTGAATGACCTGCTGTTGTGTTGTCGGAGCCCATAAGCTTGACTGATAAGAAAAGCTTGCGGCGAATACGGTCCTACACAGACATAGATTAGTTTTCTCCCTGTTGAACCCGATGGATTACATACCAGCATTTGATCCTCGACGCTCCCACCACAGATGAGACGGTAGACCTAACGACCTCAAATAAGTTTCATCCACTAAAAGAAAGATGTGACTTTTTCGCAAAAACACTCACATTTACCGTCTTTTTCTGTCCTATTCGATGCGCTCGAGCGATGGCTTGAAGATCGTTCTGAGGGTTCCAATCCGAATCTGCCATGATGACTGTAGAAGCTCTGGTCAAGTTGATGCCTGTAAACGAGAGAATGACGAAAAAGCAAAACATCAAGCAATCATCTTCCTTACCGAGACCACCAGCTTTCGTCGATATCAGGAACACCCGAAGATCTAAGTCAAGGCAGAGGTTAGTTTGGGTCTTTTCAGCTCGTAGTAGAAAGTCGGTCTTTACCTGATGATTCGTGCTGGAACTGAGTACACCAAGCCCACGACAATCAGTAAAACGGAACTGTACAACGTGAGTAGAGTGCGTTCTTACGAGTTTAATATCCAAATTTCGTCGGGGTCGGCTCGTCGAGCCATCCAGTCTGGCGTACTTGATACCGCGTAGATGTAACATATCTTCCAGCACGTCAAGCATCCTTGAAGATTTAAGCAGTAACAGTCAGTTTCCAATCCCCCGACCCAAGCTCAGTGGGAAAAAACCGTACCTGTACCATTGCTGGGGAAAAACGAAACGGGACATCAGGCAAAGAACGGTTGTAATTAAAAATCAACTCACCGCAAATATAAGGACCTTCTCGCCTTTCGGCAGGACCTCAGCGAGGATTTTGTCAATTACAATGAGCTTCGACGACGAGGCTACAACATGCTCCCCAATTTGATACGGGTCTGGTTCGGCGTCATTGAGTAGATACGGGCTGTTGAAACTCAATGAGCTTGACAAAAAAAGGAGACAAGATATCAAACTGACTGGTCGCACACTTTCCGCAGTTGCAAAAGCAGGTTCATGAGTTTCTTCCATTCTAAGCAAGAAAGAATAAGTTTAGCGTGGAGGAAAAAAGTGATGTGAACACCCACGCTGATTCTGTGTAGCGCCTCTGGGATCCTTGTCATACTCCCTATAGTTCTGCAACATCGATAAAACTTCCCTTCTACCCTCATAGTCGAGCGAAACTTCGCTGAAAACAGCGTCTAGCTCTTTCGAATCCATCCTGGTGAGCAAGCGGTAGTACCAGAATCTTTGAGCTTCTGTAAGGGGAATGAGAATGGTATGTTCAACTCGCGAAGGTATATCCAGCTGGATGTTAGCTTTTGTTCGTCTTATCATGACTTTCGACAGGAACTTTTGCGCTGCGTTCACAAAAGGCAATGAATAGGATCCCTTCGAAATGTCGAACGAATCCCGGAACAGTTGTTCACTGGCTGGCGTGAAGAGTGAAGGGTAGAGGAAGTGGAACAAACTCCACAGTTCAAAGAGATTGTTTTGAACCGGAGTACCAGTGAGAACTGAACACAGATGAAACACGCTTTAAGTACGACAGCCTAGTACTGAGCAGAATGAGGGCTTACTCAACCGATATAAAACACCGAGACCTTGTAGCTGATGAGCGACGTTTGTTTCTGCGTTTTTGATACGGTGTCCCTCATCTAGGACACAGTACGTCCATCGCCGAGTTTTGAACCAATTATTCTCGTTCACATACATTTCGTAAGTGGTGAGAACAATGTCAACAGTACCGAGTCCCCGGTAGAGGGTGTTCCGCAGTCGCAATCGCTCATTTGGGGAAGACGCATGGAAACGCTCGACTTTAAAGGTGGGTAGCCATCGAGAAGTTTCCTGATAAGTATTATCTTGCATTAGTAGTGAGTGTAATCGAGAACAGATGGAGCACTCACCGCCTCCCATGAGGACAGGACAGACAAAGGACAGATTACAAGGTGAGGCTCCAATGGACCTGAGACGATATCAACTCTGTGTTCTGCATGGCAAGGGAGGGTAACATTACCGTTCGTATTTTCTTTGATCCAAGCAAACAGAGACAGTGTCTTGTGTAATATTCAGCAGCTGTATCGAAATATCGACAGATTGCTCACCTGGAGGGTCTTTCCGAGGCCCATCCTAGGAGAACGGACGGTGATTAAACAGTGCCGTTGAACGGAACAAAACAACACCTACTCATCCCCAAGAAGGCAATTCATACCATTTTGATACATATACACCAGGAAGGACAATCCAAGAAGCTAAAAAAAAATTAAAAAATGAATGTCAGGAAATGTGCTCTTGAGTAAACTTACCTGATAATCTTTCATCTCCCCGAGCTCTTTACTGATGCATTTCGGCTGCTCCTCCAATTCATGAAAGGGGGTATATGGGATCTTACTAGATTGATGACCAGTTCCGAGCGTTGATAACAAAGTACTTGAAGAAGGCAACAAAGGCTGAATAAGATCTCGATGTCTCAAAAACCACTGAGAACGCCGCGCGTCACGTTCAGCTCGTCTTTCAACGACCGCTTGGGTATTCTGCGATCGAAAAAGTTGAGAGCCCACAGCTAATCAATATTTCGTGCTCACTCACCGCTTTTTTCTCTTCCTTCACCGCTTTTTGGATAGCCTACCCATGGAAAAAGGATGTATTCAATAGAGAGGAACCGTCAGGATACCGGAGTTTTAACATACCGCTTTTCCTTCATCTATTTTCGTCTTCTTTACCCCAGATGTGCCGGATGTAGAGTTTCTCTTGCGCTTGACACCATTTTCATTGACGGGAGTAGTGTAACGTACTGCTAGCCGTCGAGTGCGGCTCGAACGTCGGGCTGACTCCTCGGACGTTGTCTGAAGCCTGGGAGGAGCACTAAGTATAGGTAGCGCCATCACATCAAGTTCGTCCCCATCGTTATTTGAGAAAGTCTGGACTGGGTTTTCCATCGTGAAAATAGGGAGGGCTGGTGGTGAGGGGAAGGTGGAGGAAGAAATTTAAAGCCGCCTCGGCAGCCAATTGCCATAGTTGGATAAACACGTGAAGTAGTTAAGGGCAGGTCGTTACGCGGTAGGAGGGCGGCCCGCTTTTACTAAGCTAGCTTGAGCTGCGCAGATGGTCCAGGTATAGTTGCAGGTAGAAAAGTGAGTACCACAACAAAAATGAAAGTCTGGTACGCACACCTTATCCCTTATATCGACTACTGGCTTACCTCGACCTTCAGTGCCACTGACAGCTCAGTCCTCTCCGCAAAGTCTCAAGTCTTCCCAAATCGATTCTGGTGGCGATCCTGATAAGAGAACAGTTTCGGTAACTTACCATATGCAAGAGAAGATATACACTCTCCCACTGACGGCTCAACGGCCACAGAAAGTACGGCCGTCATTGCTAAGCGCTCCGTACGCACCTAGGTCCCCGAACCCGGGCTCATCATCGATGCTGAAAACGTCTGCCGTAGCCTCATGTTATAAAGTCGCTTGCAGCAGAGAGAAATTTCCTGTTGGTCTGCATGGCTCAACCCGAGGCCTCCGTCTCTTTCCTTGCTGTCCTTCTCGCAGGCTTGGTACGATTTCAAGTTCATTGACTCACCCAAGGTTTCTAAAAATCATATCAATATCGATGTTTAGGCTCATAGCCTAGTTTACGGTGAGTGAAGATTCAAGAGAGAACATTCTTTCGCTCTAACAATTTAGCGAATTTTAGGCTCAAATGCGGTCCTCTTTGGCGCTGTGACATTCCTGCTGCGCAAACGGAAAGATCGAGAGAACGCAACATTCCACACAGTATCGACAGCTCTCCTCTTCCTCTTCGCAACAATCACGGCCGTGGTCAACACTCTCACCACCGTAGAGGAGCTCGGTCACTTGGCGATGCTCGATTTTAGCGTGAACCCATTCCCATGCAGGTCTGTCCTCTTAAATCTCCCGACGGTCTAACCTGTTTTATTCACGAGAATCACAACGGTTAGAGTAATTTACCTCGTTACTCTTCAATTGGCGGAGTACGCATCATGCTCCTCGGTAATTTCAAAATAGCTAACTTCCCCTTCCCGCGATGATTTGTGTATATATAGCGCAATGGCTTTCATCATACTGGTAAGTTTTTTTCCGCTACTCGATTGACTGTTGCCCTGCAACCTTGTCCACTTGCAACTATCCCCAGCTTCATCGATGTTTCAATATCTGGGAGGGAGATTACAGAGTGGTGATCCTTCCCGCCTTGATGATGTTAACGGACACAGGTGATCCACGATCATTCCACTACCCGTACGAGATTCCTGACCCTCCACCTCATCCTGGTAGCCTTATTCTATTCCCAGTTTCCAAACTATATCAAGACAGAATTCGGACAAGTGATCAACCAAGACCAGTTCACCTCTATTCTACACAACACCATCGTCTTTTCCACAGCCACCATCTTCTTAAACATCTCCGCCAACGTCTTACTCACACTCTTAATCGGTAAGACACGCCTTTCCCATTCACGATATCATACCCTAACACTAACGAACACCTTCTCAAGCTGGTAGACTATGGTGGTTCCGAAGGCGTTTACAGAGGTTAATTCCCAACGGCACCTTTTTCAACAAATACACATCCCTCATCATCATGACGTCCGTCCCACCTCTACCATATGCTTCTTTTCTTTTCTCATCGCTCCAGTTCACAGGTTAGAGTCAGGCCTGATCATTCCCATCGCCCTCACGATATACGCCGCTCTCACCTTCCGAACCGTGGACGGTAGACACGTAGCATTAGTCGTGTTTAACCCTCTCCTTCCTCAAATCATGGCAAGTCGCTAAATACTAACCGCATCCTGACTATCTCAGTTTTTTTGACTTTTTACCATACGAACACTAGGTATTCGCACCACTATTAATCATGTTCCGCGTAGGCCTCGGTCTCACAGTAGAGGGCGATCATATAAACGTGGTATCGTCCCAGGGAAGGGCAGACGTTCCAATATGTTCAACTGCTGCGCGTCCCTTGCCAGTAGATCGCTCATCACCGTCACACGCGTTGTCGACAATCAATCCCCAACAACATATCAGCTGTATACCGTCAGATTCTACGTGCCAAGTTGAGGAAGTAGTAATAACCCCACCAAAGGTACATAATTATTGGCCTCATAATGCATGTATAGTATGAAAATATGGTCTATGTATACATATGTATTTCCCTCTTTTTCGCAGTTGTATCGTAGTAATTTTTATCGATGGACACGAACGCGGTACGGAAAGTCGGCGCGTCACGAAATCTAGTTACATTTTCATCAAGGACCGTAACCGTCCTCGCTGCCACAACTATGTGATGGATCTAAATACTATGCCCTACTACAGAATTTCCTAATCTAAAGGTCCCCAACCATCAAGCAACAGCTCAAGGACAGTATTGTGAATATAAGGAATGAAAGTTATATTTTGGTGCTCATTCTGAGCTGGTATTTATACTGTAAGTACAAGTTGCTAGAACATTCGTGTATCTACTATTCTAGTTAGGTATGAATAAGCTAAAGGAGAAGCTGAGTAAGTATGAAGGTAAGAGAAAGTAAAGGAACAATTGAATTTGAAATTATGGTCCGTGGCGGTCGTGTAGGCTGTGTCTACATGGATCCACAACAGACGGTACTATAGAGACTGAGAAAACGGCTGTACAACCATACAAAGTTCGTTTGACGTCCTTGCAATCAAGTACAAGAACACCCTTCACGGAACTTCCACTCTAAAAGATAAAAACAGACCACGATCCAAACAGCTTAAACCGACTCGCATCTCCAGCTACCCGTTCAAAATCCCAATGAGTAGTGCGCTTATGAACAGGACACCACCAATCATCAACGACAGGCTCAAGCAACATCAGTCCCCGTGACTGCAACTCGATTATCCTCCGAATCCCTCGTACACTCGCAGGAAGCCTCGGTTTCCGGCTTTCACCAGCCTCATGAATATAAGTGATCCCCGTATCGATTGAGAACCGCTCGAGCTGGAGACCAAATGCGTTCGGAGCTCGTCTCGCAGTGACTATATCCGCAATCTCGTCATAGAACGTATCACTACCGGAATACGTTCCTTCAGAGACATGTGGGATGATAAGATACAGTGCCTTCAAATGAGGTAAAAACGAATTGTCATAAAGGTATTTCAGTGCTTGTCGCGGTGCTGCTCCATTCCTGTATGAATGGTACCGATAGGAAAGATGGAGCTCCTCAAGTGTGTCCAAGGATCTCACAAGCTCTGAGCTGCTGAGGGAGGAAAAAATGTCTGTCGGGGAGATGGCGATGTTCAGTCGTTTCAGTTGGCAAGAACTGCGTGACTGAAGGTTAGCGATCGACCGCAAAAGCGACTGTGCACCAGAGCCAGAGCGTTGCGCCTCGACCTTAAGATCTTGGAGAGAGGGAAGAAAGGAAACGTCTAGGAGGTCCGCCACTAGTTGTAAACTCGGGAAGTTGGTCTCCAAGCGACGTAAACTCGCTAGCGATAACTTTCGAGGTAAAGCGAAAGTCACAGAGTGTGGCGAAAAGCCCGACACCAGATTGAGGTGAATAAGATTCTGCAAGTTGATAGCCTGCTTGAAGTACAGCTCTCTGTCAAAAAAGCGACAACGTTGCAATTGGTGCCACGGAAGAGGGATGGGGGGTAAAGGTGAGTTAACGTCAAGGTGAGCGACGGTTAAGTTGGGAGCAGAAGCAAATGCTGAAGTTGCAAAGATGTTATTCTGTGTGGAGTAGGCCTCGGACGAATGGGCGGAAATTTGGATAAAGCGGAGTAGCGGGAGAGGCCGTTGGATCCCACCAACACGATAGTACAATTCCGGTCTGAAACCCAGTTCCAGAAAGATATCGAGCCACCGGTAGGACTCCCCTATGATTAGGTCTACGATGGCGGCTTCTCGATCTTGGTCAGCCGGTTTCCAAGAGAAGTCGACAGAACAGGATAATGGAAGAGATTGTGATCTAGAAAGCCAAGTCTCCAACATAGAAAGTGGATCCGCCACATGTAGGTATCGTTCCCTATCGATACGGATTGTCTTCCAAAGGGAAGGAGTGGACAGTGCGGTATTCCGCCAGCTCCTACATGTCTGTGAAAGCACCCACTGACTAGTTTGCATTGTCATGACGTTCCCATCTGGATCATTAAAGCTGCAAGTTTCGAATATAAAAGAGAGGATGTCTGCTGGAAGTCTAAGGATGGGTGTACGGGACTCTTGGAATAGACGGCCATCGGGCCTGGGGGAGACCTCGACTTTGTTCGCTTTCATGGTTCTATGAATCAGTACATCAGCTGGGGAGAAAGACAATTTCTGGCGAGTACTGGCACTCACCACGAGTAAGAACTTTTTCAGATTTACGCGCCACAATTGTTGGAAGAATGAGAGGAAGGTGAAAGTCGACGAGCAAACCGTGAGGAGGACACGTGACGAGCTCTGGTTTTTTTAGCTGTTCGGTTTGACGCCCGTCACATTGTGATACCGTTTTTGGACATTTTACTGATGAATTCAAATTCCCTCTTTTTTTACTCATGCTATTTCGACTCTTCATTCCGCTCCCGCGAGTCTTGTGCTGGAGAAGGAAACTGACTCACCACGTCACTTCGTGGCTTTGTTTCCCTCAAATCCCGATTCCCTGTATTATTTAAGATTCTCACAGGGCTTTCGATTGTTATAAGTTGGTGCGCAAAATTTCCTTTCTAAATACTTAGGGAACAGACGCACATCATCGCTCTAGCTCTGCAGGATTCAGAAGAAGGAGAGAGAAGGAGCTTCCACTGGCCGAACTGGCCGGCGAGCGTTCACATGCACAAGCTGGTCAGGTGGACTGGAGACTTTCACCCAATTATATCTTATTCGTCTTCAGTCCCCATTTGCTTGGAAAGAACAAAGCTCCGGCTCCAATCAGCTACAATCATACTATGTCGAGCAGAAACGACCGGATCATAGATAGCAGTACATTGAAGAGGCAATGACATTTGAACACAGGGAAAAGTACAAGGTCAGTAAGCAAAATACACCGACACCGACTGTTTTTTTTTTCTAATAATTCATTCTGTAAAGCCTATCAAGGTAAGATACACGCAAACGACTGAAGGCTACATTCGGGTCAATGCACCATAAAACCCAACGACGATTGTAAATCCAGTTGGTCCGAGTGGACGGCTGTTGGCGTTTGAACGAAAAAGGGCTGTGTTGACTCGCGAATTCAGGCAATCGTGAGAGACGCCGACTGGTACGCTGATGACTACTATATTTTTAATAATGCGAATTTCAGCTCTTTCTATGTCCCTGAGGGTATATAAGATGCGTGTTCTGACACCGATCTACTACAGCATCGACTCAGCTCGAGTTCTTTCCGAATTCACTCGCTTCCCAACATGAGCGAAAGCAACATGGTAAGTTGAAAAACATGAGAAGCGTCGCTTTGTAAAACTGATCCTCCCTATAGTTATCTTCCACCACAAAATCCTTCATCAAACGCACAGTACACACGCTCCTCGAGGAATGTAACATTCCACTCGACAAGCTCCCGTTCGACCAGGACCTCTGCGACGAATGCAAGGAATACATGGCCTACCAACTACATCTCCCACCACATCTTTTTCCCTGGTTCGGGAAATACCTCAACGTCGGAGTCATGATTGTCTCCACATCCTACTCTCACCTCCTAAAACTCAACCGGATCCATATCGCCATTTATACAGCATTCGCTCAAGCCATAGCGCTGTACGATATCTTTGCTCAGAACCCAAAACACATGGAAGGCTTCAATGAAAGATTCGTCAAAGGAATCTCAGAGGACGACCCGATCCTCGACGGTCTGTCCCAAATCCTTCTCGATACGTCCGAGTATCACGACCGAGCACAATCCAGCTTGATCGTATCCTCAACGTTGAACTTTGTCGCTTCTTTGATAATGGACATGGCAAATCAAAAGTTAACAGTGAGTTGCCCCCGGAACGCTTATCCACACCACGTTTGTTCTCACCTTTTTTTTTTTTTGCCTTTCACAGAGCACGGGTTCATCCAGCTTCTCCACTTTCTGTTGGAACATGTCCGATGACATCTCGACTGCCTACGCAACTTTTATATTCCCAAAGGAAATCGAGCTCGCGACATACGTCGGATGTTTGCCTCACATATCAACTTACATCAATTGCATGAAGTACGATTTCCACCTCTAGTTCTCCCTACCTCTTTGCTAACAACTCTCATCTTACAGTGACGTGCTTTCGTTTTACAAAGACGAAGTTGTGGGAGAGGACAGGAATTTCGCGATTATGCTCGCAAAGGAACATTCGATCACGACATATGAAGCCATCCAACGCATAGCTGGAGACGTTTTCGAAGCTGATAAACATATTCAGAGAGGGTTGGCTGACAATCAGCTGGCCCTGGACAGCTGGCAGAGCTTCAAGAGAGGATACGTCCGCTTTCATACCTCTTGTCGGCTTTTCAAACTGGACGAGTTATTTTTTTGATATTAAATCCAAGGAGAACAGCTAAAGGCTTAAATCTTATTATCATCCTTCCTATCGCACATTCACATCATATTTATCATACAACACCATTATTATTATTCACATTTTTCTCTGAACTCAGTGTTCATAATAGTCGTATATTAGAAAAAAAATAATCGTAATCATATATCTAGGAGGATATCGACATAAAAATAAAAAAATAAAAAAATCCACAAATCGACGAAGAAAACCCTTCCGATCTAAAATATCATCACAACCAAAAAAAAAAAAAAACAACTCAAACCCCCTCCTTGAAACATCACTAAAGCGTTCACGTTTACCACCCATACTCAGGCTCGACCACCACTCGCTTCACCGCCTCTCCTCGGGATAGACCAGACTTCAACGGTAAGCTGACTCACGCACGTCGCAAAGTGAGTGAGCCTCGAGTCTAACCCAATTTAAATCGAAAACGCTTCCAATCACACTTGATCATCCCTCTCCCAACGCAAAAACACTTCTTCGAGCCAACACAATCGAAAAACGGTACTGACCCTCCCGGTAAGTGAAATATAGCTAATAGCACCTTTGCGGTGTCAAGGGATAAGGCTCAATCTGCGACGTACAAAAAAAGCTCTGCACCCAAGCCAGCGAAAAAATAGAAAATAGAAAATAGTAATCGACGAGAGATTCAAAATTGACAAGAAAGTACCTGGGGCGATTTCATCCAATTTCCGTAAATCCGCAAGCGAAAGAAGAAAACGTACCAATGGTCTATTGAGTAAAGGACGCGCTCGCGTTCAGGAAAAACTCCGCTCGAACTTCAAAAGGACATTACGTGGGCTCGTCACGAACAAATCTTAACATTCCAAGATGGGTATTAACATCAACTATTACACTATCTACAATTCCTAGGACATATCAAAAACCCGTTGCAAGAGCTGGGAAGAGAAAAAGAGAAAGAGGGTACACAAAACAAGTCCTCGGAATACATTGAAAAAAAAATCCATCATATTCAAAAAACGAAAGTGACGAGTCGGGTTCAAATCATCAGGTGTGCGGGAGGAAAAGACTTCCATGACAACTATCAAAAAAAAAAAAAAAAGATCACAAAAGAACGGCAAGTCAACCCTAAACATCCGGAGGCCCTCCCTCCCCTTCCGGACCAAGCAAAACATCCACTTTACCCTTCTCATTCATAACAGCACCATTCCCACAAAGCGCATCAACACCCTCCGCCTCACAAGCCCTAACCTCTTCCTCACTCATCCCACCAAGTGTCGCATCCCTAGGAATCCAAATCGTCGGCTGGGGCCTCGATGCAGCCGGATGTGCAAACCCATAAGCTTGCTCAGACGAAGTCTGCGAAGCTTTCGGCACATCCTTCTCCGCAACTTCACCCCCTTGTCTTTGAGAACCAGAACCAGAACCAACAGGACGAAGAGGAGTGTTATCGTTGGTATCCATAGACGGCCCACGTGCGGTCTTGTTATCGACCACCGACAGCGATCGATCATTTGATCCATTGTTGGGTTCCACGTCTTGTTCTTCTTCCGTTTCCACATGCATCTTATCCACCAACGAGAGTGGCAAAGCGTGAATGAGAGGTCCATACGAATTATTGATGACAATGTGGAAGGCAACCTGCGATGAATAGACAAGGCTTTAGACTGGAGAAAAGGTACCACAAACTGAGATCAAGACGTACCGTTACAACGATCAACACAACCGTCAACGCTCCCATAGGAATCGCAACTCCTTGAGCAAGGAAGAATAAAGCGGCCAAGCAGATCTGTTGGATATAAAGTCCAACGAATACATGTTGGATAGCTTTCGGGAAAAACAATCCCCCTGTGTCGGTTGAAAGATCCTGTTGGTAGCAGTACAAGAACAAGAACTTGTACATCTGGTAAAAGGCGAAGAATGTGAAACATGCGAGACCATTAATGATTGGAGAGATGATGCTGTATACGAGGGCTGATGAGGAACAATTTAGAGTAAGTCAACACAGTGAAGTCGACCGAAACGAAGTACTGACAGATGGTAACCAATAGAGTTATACCAGGGAAGAGTGTTCCCCATGCAACCTTTCCCATACCATATTTGAGGCTATGGACGCTCCGAGGGGTACTACCAAGGATGAAAAGTTTCACGTAGTAGATAACCAGCGGGATAATCTGCAAGAAGCCACCAGCCGTTCCTGAAAGACCTTGCAAGATCACATATCTGCAACCCAACAAAGAGATGAACACAAAGACCTCAAAGTACGGCAGTACGATGTACTCACGTCAAGAAGAAAGTCGATGCTTGAGGTAATTTGTCCGCCAACCGATTGGGTATTCCACTTGGATTCTGCAGGAAGTCTCCCAAACCGGATATAATGCCCGACGCCAAAGTCACAATCAAGAAACTGTGGATGACCTGAAATATGAAGAATCGAGTCATCAGGCTCAACTCGACGCCACTCCTCTTCGGAATTCCCTCGAATTGAGCCAAAAGTCGGAGTATGATGGGGAGCAACATCATCAAGACAGCGAGGAGGACCGGTGGAAGGATACCAGAGATGATTCCTACGACGGGTTTCGGGAGTCCGCAGATCCAATTCAACCATCTGTAGGTACTGCAAAGGGAGTAGATGTTGGAAACGGCACCGACGAAGGCGACTGTTAATGGTGGTTAACATGAAAAAGCAGATGGATAAGGGAAAGAAGAGCCCACCTGGGAAGGCCCAAAGAATTATCAAGCCGAGTGTGATACCCCAGCTAATGGCGAACCTGACCTTCATCTCGTACGGATTGAGACCCAAGTTACCCCAGATAACATCCGACGGGGAAACCTCAATGTGCTTTCCACCTGCATGGAGAAGGCGGTTAACGAACGTCCAACAACAATTAAGGACTCCTCTCACTCATTCGGTATGGTTCATGATGAACGAGAACCTGACCTGCGATATGTGCCGAAATCTGTTTCCTGAACGTGATGAACGCACTATTCAGCGGTGGGTAGGGTTCCTGGTCTTCGGGGCCTGCTGCAGGTGCATCTTTTCTCGCCTTGCTTTCTTTTGATGAGGCGGCTTTGTCAGCAGAATCCTCGGCAACGGCACCTTTCTTCGTCTTCCTTCTCAAAACCTTCTCGCCGACTTTCTCCCCAACAGCCCCTACTTTGCCACCAACTTGCTCCACCCTACCGCCAACCTTCCCAGCGACACCGATGAGACCCTGTTGACCACCAAAGTTGTCCTCGTCATCTGAATCATCCTCGAGCCTGTAATGTTTGACGTTAATGATCCGGGAGCCGTCAAAAATGCAAACATGACACCTACGTAAATTCCCCGTCACCTCTTGCCATGGCGTCCGGAATTTTACTCCGCGCCTCCTCAAGCAGCTGGGTGCAAGTCCTGATTTCCTTTCGGGCCCATTCAATCGTATCCACTTTCTCTCCGAAAAGTCCTAGGAAGCCCAATTTATGGGTGGGGCGCTGGTCTTTCGGAACCTCTGGAATGTTATCGTTGGAGTGACTTGGAGTAGACTCTGGGTCTATAGATTCAAGTAAACCGAAGAGGTTCGGATCCCAGTCAGAATGGTGTGTGGTGCGCGACAGTCAAAATGTCAACTAACCGCTACTCTTTCCCTTTGCGCGTTCATTTTGCTCCTTCAATTTCATCTTTGAAGCAATGCTTAGAAGCTTGGTCTCGGCTGATTCGAGTTTGCTGCATGCTTTCAGTCGGCGTTCGTAGATTTCTGGTAGTTCGCCGAGATCCCTGCATAGATAGAGGGGATAACGTCAGTGGCGTCGTTTCTAGAGCGTGAAAAAGAGGCTCCAAGAGAACAGAACCAAGGAAGAGATGTTGAGATTACGCAAGGACTGATTGAGGTAGAGTATGGAATGTTTCTGGAGGACATACCGGTTTATCCAGATATTCTTGACACCGCCAGGCAAGGTATCAAAGGTTTTGCGTAACGCGACAGGGGTAAGATAGCGTGCAGGTATACCAGTGATGAGTACAGTATTGGCCTGGATGGTTTTCGCGTGATCTGGGTCAATGAGGTGGCGTTGACGGGTGACGATGAAATGTCGCATTTCATTCCTGATGTTATAGAATACCCAAACTAGAACAATGCGAGTACAACGTTAGTACATGGCATCAGATCGAAAGCGAATGAGTGACGCACATGTCGAGAACCACACAAGTATGATGTGTGCAGCGTATCTAGTTTTCTTGTCGTTTTGCACGTTTCCAAACACATAGAGATCCAAACCCTGATTGGATCCTTTCCTCGACCCAACGCTGGTGACGGGCAACAAAACGACCCAAGTGATGACCCAAATAGGGAAGAAAATTTTGACCATCATCCTCAGAAACCTGACGAAAAAGTAGGCGTCGAGACCATTAGCGCGTTTGATTGCCTCGTGGTCGGCTTTGAAGAGATAGAAAGGCCATGAAATGATGGCTAGTGGGTCAATCCGTCTTGCTGACCCGGGAACGAGAGGAGATATTCTTTCCGACTTTTTGGGAACATAGCTTCTTGGTTCGTAAATGGACTTGAAGTAGGGGCGAATGAGGGTGAAAACGCCAATCTCGGCACCGAAGACGATGGCGTTGAAGACGATAGCAGTGACAAATGTCGCTGTGGAGGCTGTCTGTGCCGTAGAAATATTGGGGTCGTCGCCGCTGGACATGGTGGTGGTGGCGAGTAAAAGGGGGACTATCGCTGGGGGTCGCGAGTTTTTTGATAAAACAAGGTTATTTATGAATGTGACGTCACAGGGGCTTTGTGTCGCGTCTCACTCTTGGAGTGATCATGCGCTGCCGATGATCAGAATCGGATGGATGAGCGCTTCAATGAGCCAGGGTATACGTAGCTCTTCTTGTCTTGTTTCTCCAAGATTTTAAAGAGAAGAAAGAACGCAAACAGGCTGCTTACAATGCCTCCAGGCCCAGAACATTCGATGACAGCTGTCCAAACAACACCCGATGCCAGCGGCCTTAGGGAGCTGTGACCCATAGCCAATAGTGAGTCTTTGGTGAGTCTCTGGACAGTCCAGTATTATTATAGCCAACCCCTAAGATGAGCAATTATGACATTTATATTAACCCTTGAGGCTCAAAAACTTCGACACGCGGTGATAAGTTACGGCAAAAAGACCTTCCGTAGGCTGACAGGAGTAGATTACATCGCTTCTCATATATTTCCGCAGCCACAGCTCTGATAGTTTCCTTCTTCCGGAAGAAGATAACGTCCGGATCAACCCAGTGGATACAGAACTCACCAGTCCATTAACTTCTGTGAGCCTTACCAGCGGATCGGTCTTCAACATTTGCCACGCTCGTGCGATAGAAATATAACTACTAACCGAAAATGTTGGGTGTCAAGAGGTCACTGAACCTATCCATTCCAGCTGTCCAAAGCAGAAATGTCAATCTGTGAATTCAAGCCTACATCATGTGCAAACACGAATTTCATTGCTGCACAAAACATTATATAAGTGTGTCAAAGCATAAAGTGAATTGGTGCATGTTGTATAGCTGATCTGAGCACTCCCACCTCACAAGTTACCCATTGAACAGAACCCAACCTGAAGCCTAAAGTTTCAAACCCAGCGCTTGAATGCTAGGGCATAAATTGTCCCAATAGAATAGACTGAGTGTTGAATTATCAGTGTTTAGCACTGAAGCCTTGACAGTTTGGCAATTTCACCAAACGGTAAGGTTGATTGAATTAGCACAGATTAATAGTTTTACCCCATCTGCATTTCAGCTCAGATACGCTCAAAGTATACTAAAATGCTCTACTTAATACTTGACTCAAGTTGAGTCAGTACACAAAGATCTACAACACTGGTAAAGCCCTTGTGAGTGGCAGCAAGCTGCCGGCTTCCACAGTATAAATCACATTGCTGAGTTCTAGGTTTGTTTCTTCTCATGGAAATGCTTCTGAGCTCACCCGAGGCAACAGGCTTTCTGGTCAGCAACACTATTACACATCAGGCCAGTGAGTGATACTCCTTAATGAGTAAATTTCAAGAAAGGTGCACAAAGCAATATACTAGAAGTAGAGTGAAACAGATGTTTTGATGCTCCTAAGCAGGAGTATGTTTCTCGACAAAGACCTAACATTCAAGCAGTTAGCATGGTGACTGGATCATGAATTCTTAAGATTCAAAATGAAAAATACACTTCTGATATAGTGGGTATGATAGGGTGATGAATTGGTGAGCAAGGTTAGATCTATTACTAGTCTAAGCTACAATTTAATATATTTCTCCATAGTTCATGTCCAGATCATTGGAGCACTGATCAGGAGAAGTCAGGGAAGATAACAGGGCTCAGAGTGGTGCCAGTTGAAGTGACTGACTCCAAGATTGGGCAGGAAATGCACTGAACTGGAGATTCAACTCCACATTTACTGACTTCTATGTATATTTCTCTCTCTCTGCTATATGATATTCAACCATTTCCATTATCCTATTTTGTTTACTGTTTTGTCCTGTTACAGCATTCCACACTACCATTGATACCGTAGCTAGACTGTGACAGAACCATTATCAACTCTTTGAGTCTTCCATCTGTAGTGCAGTAACTAGTCCATTTCCACCTATTTGATACTAGGGGGAAAAACATATTCCCTCACCACACTTGAACTATTCAACATGTTGGGCCCACCATCTGGAAACGTCATGTAGTAATGATAACTATAGTTCTACTGCTATTACTATGCTGATCCCTGCCCTAGACCACCTTGATGAAAGTGATAAAGTCGCCATCTCTTGATCCCTCTAGATAGTAGATATTAGTCTCGTACTCTGCCAATTTTACCTGTGTTCCAACATGGAAAGTGTGACCACCCATGTGCCAGTTGCAGTATTCTAAGCAATATATATGTCTTTATATTAAATGAATGGATTTCTCCCACAATCATTTATAGTCAATTACTTCATATGGAATAAGGTCATAAGGAATATCTGCCATCTGGAATCAGATTTCTGTGGAAAAATTGGAGGTGGGATTATCCCATCAATATCTCATCTGGAATATGGAATAGAACTTTAATCATCTTCTCCACACATACTCCATATCATGGGCATAAATTTTGTCATGAAAAAAAAATAAGATTAGGAGACCTTGACTGGAATTTTCTTCTTACAAGTTGACTAAACTTACTATGGCCCAGAAGCAGCATCAAGGTGAGTTAAGGACCTGAGAATCAGAAGTTTTGACTTCATTAGAGCTTGTGAGCACTACTTTCACACAAAAATGGAATTGATGGCAGCCACTTGAAACAAAGGCCCAAAAGAAAGTCCAGATACTGAGAAACAACTATATTCTATATGACAAAATTGACTGTATTCCCTAAACCAATTAAAACTATTTACAGCTGGTGTAATGGTCAATATTTAGAGTGTATGCCTTGCAGATGGTACAATTAGTAGTGAATGAATAAATGAGTGAGATTGCCCAAAACTGCCAAATCCAATAGAAGAAGAATCCTTGTAAGCCCCGCTAACAAGTAATTTCAACGATATTAAGTCGGTTACACCGTCTCTTGGAGAGAGAGGGGATGAAAGCCTGCATTTTCAAGAGTATAGAAGTGTTCCTTTCCACAAATGTTTTCAATGAAAACACCATATATCGCCTCTCCTTGAACATTCTGTTAGGTTTGTCTAACTCGTAAATTGACTTTAGCTTAACGCCATCTGTTGGTGGCACAAGGTAGTGTAGTTCGGAAATGACTGTGTCTGGAAGGCTAATAGCCATAAGTGAGGGCAGATAGATTGTACCTGCAGGTGTGACTTTTATATTGGCACAAGACAGTGGCAGCCCGCCTGATTCTGATTCTACTCTTTAGAGGCTAATCTTTGATACTATCCCCGGGCCCCGCTTTATAATCGGATGGGTGTTTATAGATCTCGCATTTTTCTTTCCTTATCCCGCTCAGATTCTTTGGATTATGATATTTGGAATTGATAGATATATTTCTTAACCAGAGTGAGTCTGTGCATTTATTATGAGGGAAAACAGAGAGAGCCTCTTATCAGCGTGGTATCGAGACATCAATTTTGCTTGATTTGGGTACACCAGCTGTCCAATTTGAGTTAGTAGCCTGAGATGGATCCAGAAAGGTTTCGTATGTTTTGGAATACTAATATCTGTTTTGAACATCGCTTTCTGGCCCATGAGAATGAGTTGCGGCCCCAGAATTCGTGTTTTCTCTTTGGGTCTGCCGCAAGCATACCTAAGCGAGCCCACGCGAGATGCCGACAACATGTCGGGTAGCTGTCTTATCACATTTCGTGGACCGATGCCGCTACCTGCAGCTAATCGTTATAAACACTTACCTTTTTCAAGTGGTCGTTGCGGCATGTCGTTTGAGCTGTAAACAGCTGAGGGAGCCATACTTCCTTTGGGTGAGACATCAAAATCAGATGCATACTAACTCATATGAACTTCATTAGTTGACGGGAACTGGTTGCCCGAACTGGATTTACCCGAGGATAGTAAGACCTAGGCCGAGATCGGTGCTTTGCTTTTATGGGGTTTGTAACGCACCTGAGGTTGCCATGGGTTCGGTGAAATCGCCGTTTGCCGTTTTTAGTACGCCAAAACTCTTCGGCTTCTTCAAATTCTGATTTAGGATAACGGGCATCTATCTGCGCAGTCGAGACTAGACCATCGTAAGCGAGCGTTTGCGCAAATCTTGCCACAGCTCGGCATCCGGATTTTGATTTGCCATCACTCACTCCTCCTCGATGCAAACATCGAGCAGGTTCACACTTGTAGAAACTTCTCCAATATATCCATCTATCGGGTCATTGAGAATCCATTGAGATACCATTCTCAATGACCCGATAGATGGATACATTGAAGATGTCACGCTGGCATCGGAGGTGTATTTTGCGTCGTGGAAGACTCTTTTCGCAAACTACACCAAGTAAACATCAGTCCAAGAAATGGAAATGTTGCAAGACAGCTACCCGGCATGTTGTCGGCATGGCAAATCTTGCGTGGCATAGGTATGTTTGCTCGCACTGATGGGCGCGGCAGACGCCACGCCAAAGAGAAAACATGAATTCTGGGACCGCAGCTCATTCTCATGGGCCAGAAGGTGATGTTCAAAACAGATAGTAGTATTCTAAAACATAGGAATCATTTCTAGGTCCATCCCAGGTCACTGACTCAATCAAAATTGGACAGCTGTTGTACCCCAATCAAGCAAAATCGATGTCTCGATGACACCCTGCCAATAAAAGGCTCTCTGTTTTCCCTCATAGAAAATATACAGAGTTCTAGTTAAGGAATATACCTATCATTTCCAAACGTCATATTGCAAAGAATCTGAGCGCACTATGCCATTGCAAATAGGTTCGAACCTCAACTCAAACCTACAAAGCGCTTCACATTGTGCAGAGCAGGACATTTATTCCTCAAGGGCACTGACTGTCCATGCGGAGAAGAGCCCAGACAAACACGTGAACATATCTACGAGAATGCCTACTGTAGGCGATATACTCCGATTTGGGAATGGAGGAAGACTTGGTGTCGCGAGGAGCACACCCGTGTGTCTTAGCACTAGACGGCTTGTTACACGGAAAACAGAAGAAAAAACAAAAAGAATCTGAGCGGGATGAGAAAAATATGAAATTAATTATAGACACCGACCCGATTATAAAACGGGGTCCGGAGATAGTATGAGTATTTGATTTACCTTTCTACATTCGACCCGGCGACGGCGGATACCTACCAACTCGATCGGATATCACCTACTTCCTTCTCTTCCAGATCCGCGAATGTGCAGCTGCATAAAGGGTGAAGACACGCCTGAAATATAGTATTTCCAACGTATTCTCACCGTCTCCCTGCCTGCCTCAGTCGACTTGGCTATCGATTCTCGAGGTGGTTTAGGCAGAAAATCAAGGAAAATAGTCTCTCCTCACCTCCCTCGATGACGAACGAACGAACGCCTCTTCTCTCTGTACAGGGTCGCAGCATCAACAAACAGACCTTACTCATTACACAAGAGCTTCTGCGGTCCGACGTTCTGACGAACATCTTTCATGAGCGATGTTTCAAGCGACAGAAAATGGCTATAGTATTCATGGTATCATATGTTGGTGTACTTTCCTGTACGTGTTTGGTTTCTTTGTCTGGGAGTTTACGCTCAATTCTTTACTAGCGTTCGCATTAGGATCCCTCCTTCCGTTAGTAAAAAGTATCACAGAAGAATTGAACACCAGGCCGGAAGTCGTGAAGCAAGTCATTCATTACTTCTTTCCAAACTTTGACATCCTTACCTCCCTTCAAGTCGCGCTGTCAGTGTCGCGTTATTTGCCTCCGCCACAGGCTCAATCATTGGTGCTTCATTCTCAAGCTTTTGTGCGTACAACTTGAGGAATTTCCTATCTTGAATTCGCCCATTTTTTTCTATTCTTTCCCTAGATGGCCGAAGACCGGCATACTTGTTTGGCCTTCCTATCCAAATGCTCGGGTCACTATGCGTAGCGATGTCAAAGAACTCCAAAGAACTGATGGCTGGGATGTTTTTACAAGCAATTGGGGCCTCTTCTCGCTTATCGGTAGGCGTAGCTGTCATTGGAGATGTGTATAGGATAGAAGAGAGGGGTACAGCAATGGGTTTTTTATTTGCGGTGAGTACACAGACACGGATCCTCGCCTTTGTAGGTCCAATCATCACGGACGTTCTAGGCATGCTCGCTTGGTTCAATGGTGGCACCTGTTGTAGGAGGTGAGTCGCCCCTAAAATTGGCAAGTGCATCACTCAACTCACGGATGGCCAGGGTTTGTTGCCCATTACGCATCATGGCGAGCGATGCAATTCAGTCTAGGTGTAGCAGGACTACTAGGGTTTTTACTCCTTGGGCTGTTTCTACCGGAAACAAGTCTCCCCGGAGCTCGCGGGATTGACAAACGTGGAGCGGAACCGGGTCAGAATACTACTGCCTTGATAATCCCTAAACCCTTCTCAGCAATTGCGCTCCTCCTTCGAAGCCCTAATATTGTCGCCATGGTGAGTTAGCTGAGCCCCCCTTCCTTGACGAATTGTTTATCATCGCCTGTCCCTCAGTCCCTTGTCTCATGGACCGTTGTGATGACGGACTACGGTAAGTTCCACGGATGTAGTCGAAGATTCCAAGGTATTCATTAGAAGCAATCTTCTATTTACTCAGTAATGCGAATCCCTATCCCCTACACGATAGTGAGTGTTTTTGATAATCACCTTTGTGCGGAACAATCAAACTAAGCAAAGGCAGGCGAGCCGTTATGGAATAGTAGACCCAGCCACCATCGGATTGCTCTATTTACCCTTGGGTTTAGGAAGCTTTCGTGAGATCCAACAGTCCCTCAAGTTTTCCCATCCGCGTACGTTGATCTCATAAGACTTTTGTTTTTTTCAGTTGCAGCACCCTTCGCAGGGTGGCTTTCAGATCGAGTTGTGAAAAAGATGTCGAGAAAACGTGGTGGAGTGTGGTATCCTGAAGATCGATTACGGCCTGCATTATTAGGTGCAGGGCTAGTCGCTCCGTTATCGGTACTTGGAGTCGGGGTTGTCACTCACTACGTACAAGGCCCTTTGGGGCTTATCCTCAGCGTAATATGTTTGTTCCTCAATGGATCTGGGGTGAGTGTCTGATCTTCTGGACCTGTTCAAAAAATGGAACTCGGCTCTTCAACCAAAGCTTGACATGGTTTTCGGTCCGTCCGCGGCATATGTCGTCGACATCACGCTTTCACGGAGTGCTGAAAGTATGGCTTCTTACAGGCAAGTTAATGAAACGATATCTTATTTCCAAATAAGCTAACGGTGTACATAGAGGCTTTCGTGATCTTCTAGTGTCTATCAGTGTAGTGGCGATTGCACCAGCAATCGATCGCTTTGGTATTTTGTGGACCAATGCCATCTCTGCATTGATTGCATGGGCCGGATTCGGGTAAACCTTTCTTTCTCAAAGTTTTTTTACAGAATGTTGGGTGCTAAGTTCACATGTATTTCCTGATCAGGCTATTGTGTATCGTCATAAGATATGGGGAGAAGATGAGGAATCGGGCAGGCAGAGGATGTTCCAGTGCCGAAACCAATTAGTGCCGCTTCTGTCTTGTATAACGTGTATTTCTCCTAAATTGTAGACCATGGGGAGGGCTTGGCTTTCATGGGGCACGAGCGACGATAGTCGTATCGATCTCCGCTAGTGAAAGGGCGCATTAGCGATTGAACCGGACGAATCAAAGCAAATAATTTTCATAAATCGAGTTACCTGCAAGTCATCTACAAGATTTAAGATGAACAAGATATATTGCCTTTCGTCCCTGCGATGGGGAGCGAGAAAGAGGAAATTGAGTTACGAGTTGGGCACCTATCCCCCTGTTGACACTCTTGGGTATGGCGGTTGATAGTATTGAGAGACGAGGGCAGTGCTTTTGCGCATTTTGGGGAAACGTGGACCTCGACGTAACTCCTAGCTTTATACCTCGCTGATGCAAGGTTGGAGGTAAGAGACGAAACCAGCCAAAGGTCGGAGATTTTCGGCTGTGGGAAGTGGGGAATAAGACCGGATCGCAAAGATTCAGCAGCTCTATGTGACCCAACCGGAGGATACGGGGTTGAACTCAGTTTCTAAAGGGCGAGCGTACTAAACGCACAGTAAGTTTATCGAGTCGAGATTCGTATACCGCTAGACAGAATCCAGTATCGAAATATATGAAGTTAATTTTTGCCCATATTGAGCGTTGGAGGCTCACGGAGGCTCGCTTCGCTCGAAATCTCACTAGAATAAAACAAATTTTTTCTTTGTAGACTTGAAATTAGCTACTACGTGAATTGAAATCTGAATGACAAGCTCGTGCTAAAATAAGTATATGGGTAACGATGTGCAAAGTCTTCAAGACGCTCTGTAAGAATTGCACCACTAACATCTGGAAAAACCGGTAAACATTATACCCCTCTTACATCCTACACAACCAGCTGTAACACTTGATACTGGTTACAGGTAGATATAACCTGGGAAAAAACCTTGGGGGGGGGAGGGACAAAGGTCAAAACTGGTGACAACATTGCATCACTGGCCTTGAGGTTTGTAGTAAGTTCCTGATATTATAGCAGGTTAGACATATCTTAGCCAGTAGCAACAGATATAGCACACACCTGGAGTTCTATCTAGTTTGTAGTAATACAGTGAGTTCTGGGAGTAATAGCTAGTTTGGTCAGTTATAGCCTAGTTTGATGGTTATAGCCAGTTTTGAGGGTAATAGCAGGTTTCAGGCTGCTTCAGCAAAATATAAAAAGTACTGGACACTCTACAGTCACTACCATCATTCTATTTTCAGTACTACAAACATGTTTTTGTTTAGTGTTTTGTTTCTATTATATGTCTGTATTTTATTTCTATCATAAGTTATTATTTTATATCTATTTTACTTGCACTCACAGGAAATTGAGCTCAAGACCTCAAGAACTCAAAATTTGATCCAGCATTGCTAGCACCTTAACCAACTGAGCCATTGCACCATTAAAGTTTTGATACAACTTGTTCTATTTATACCCCTATTTTTTTGACTTAGCCAATTTTTTTTGAGTGTTCTGGAACTGTTTTCATACTTTGCAATCACAAACATGTTGGGTTGTAATACCTTTCCACAGTTACAGATAGCTACAATAGCAGTTACAACTGGGTTATAGCCAGGTTATAACCCCAATTATGGGTAAAACTGGGTTATTACTGAGGTATAACAGTGTAATCACCCCTTTACTGTGTGGAGAAGTGCTGGTAGTGAACACACAGAGACTGGAGCAGAGGCTCAACAGTCGATGACTAGTCCCAAGACAAAGACGATCAATACTACCCAGTATTCTACAAAGTACAAATATGCACCTTGTCACGAAGTGTGTACTATTTTCATCTATCTTCATATGATCTCTTTTCCTTTCACTACGATACACAACATCATCCCCATTTCATCTCTTGATTCTATCTTTATTCCACTGCTTTCCGTTACCTTCCGTGACGTTCTACCAGTTTCCGCATGACACCAGGTCACGACATCATAGGTCACATGCCAGGTAGTATATATAGGACGACTTGTCACCTAGTCCCCCATCTTGACCTCTTTGTCATTGGGACTAGGTGCGTATTTGTACTTCGTAGGATACTGGGCGGTATTGATCATCTTTGTCATTGGGACTAGTTATCGACTGTCGAGCCTCTGCTCCAGTCTCTGTGTGTTTGCTACCGGCGCTTCACCACATTAGGTCAAGATCCTTTACTGCACGGGCACCCTTCTGATAAGGCTGTCTCTGCAGGCCGTACCGCTCCGCCACGTCTCCGACATTTAGCGCATCGAGACCCGACTCTGAAGAAGAATCTGAACAGGAGAAAGTTGACTGCTCCACACTACCGCATGCTTACGACGTTACCGACAACGAACACGTATATCTAACTGCCGACAGAGAGTGGGCCAGTTGCGACCAGAACCAGTGCCCGAACGCACTTGTGAACTCTATTTCTGAACCACAACACTTATACGATGACGACGGTAGTGTTCTCGAATCCGACTGCTTCATTCCAGTACTCCCACCGTTACCACCGTCCCCACTTCCAGTTACCCCCAGCTTATCCAGAACCCCCGGACACTCTAGGCCCGGGTCCCGCGTAGGTCGACACTCTAGACCCACATCACGTATCTCGCCTGAAGCTTCTCCCGTACCCGCATTACTACCCGCACCTCGTGGACCTTCCATATCCCCGTTTATCCCCACTACCACTCCCAGAACCAGTTCCCCCACACCAAATCCCGTCGTTATTCCCAGAACACCATCCCCAATACCGCAACCGCCCGCCCCACCACCAATTATGAACAACGAACAACTCGCCCACCTTTTGGAAGGCTTAAACACCGTCACCAATGCCCTGCTAACGCAGACAACCCGCTCAAAAGACACTATCAGCAAACCCAAGGCATTCAAGGGAGAGAAAGGCCACAATGCCAGGCGATGGCTTAACCAGTTCGACAACTGGGCCCAGGAACAATCTGATCTGGTCAACAACGACCCGAAGAAGATCCGGGCGGCACTGAACCTAATGACCTCCAAGGCTGGTGATTGGGCAAACCAGTTCCTAGCCAAGTCAAATGACCCCGCCAACGCCTATCCGATCTTCAATGGTAGTTGGACTGATTTCACCACCACCTTCCGGGGCCACTTTTCCTCTATCGACGAGGAGAAGCAGGCATTAGCTGACCTCAGGGTCCTAAAGCAAGGAC
>MU127856.1:0-27270 GCA_014904975.1 Marasmius fiardii PR-910
TAGGACACTTCATCTTACGATGCCCAGCACACGACAGAGCGAGGGGACGGCTGCGAAGTAAAATGGGGAACAGAGAGATACAGATTGGGGAGCTAGTTACTATGAGAAGAGGAGTAAGGGGACTGGCCGAATACGTGAACGAGACGGGTAGACTCAAAGGGGTGTTTGGAATCATACCGAGACTGCCGAAAGAGAAAGGGGAGCAGGAGAGAGGAAACTGAAGCAGAGGAATAGACACGAAAGAGAGAGAGAACGAGAAAGAGGGAAAACGGGAACAAAGAACCACGAAGGCGATCACGAACTTATACCATGACGCTAATGCGTTGACCGATTCACCACAGGTGAACACAACACATGGCAGAAGAAGAGGAATAATGACGAACGAAGCAATGATGGAACATTTAGTGTAGTTAAATGCTGCATATGTATATACATCGGGCGTAAAAACGAGAGGAAAAAAAAAAAAAAAAAAAAATACTACATGCCCTATTGTCCAGATGCATTACGAGGACAGCTATCCGAAAAAATTGACAGATACATTCGTGCAGGTTGGTGGGAACCAAGACCAGTCCCACAAGCTGCACCAATGTTGTATATCCTGAAAAAGGATGGCAAACTTTGGACTACTGTGGACTGTCAGGAACGAAATGATAATACAATACGGGATGTTACACCCTTACCTGATCAAGATCGAGTATGAATGCAGGTCGCGGGTGCTAAATTCCATTCAAAAATCGATTTATCGGATGCCTATGAACAGGTACCAATTATACCTGAAGACGTTGATAAAACCGCTTTCTCTACGCCTAATGGTATGTTTGTGAGCCACGTAATGCAGCAAGGTGACACGAATGCACCATCTACTTTTCAACGACTCATGAACCACATTTTTCGTGAATACATAGGTGTCTTCATGCATGTTTATCTAGATGACATCTTTGTATTCAGTAACACCATTGAAGAACACGAGAAACATCTTGGATTAGTATTCGAGAGATTGAAAGAACAACATCTTTATTTGAAGGTGTCCAAGGTTGAACTCTATGCTGAAACTCTTGACTGCCTAGGTCACAAAATTGACGACCGTGGCCTACACGCTGATTCCGATAAAGCCGAAAGAATTCGGACGTGGCGGATCCCTAGGAATTATAACGACGTACAAAAGTTCCTTGGGCTTGTTAACTATCTTCAACATTTTCTACCAGATGTTTCGGCATGGTCCACTCCTCTGTCTGAAATGTCAAAGAATAATCAACTGTTTTTCTGGCGTCCAATTCATGACACCTGCTTCCAAAACATCAAGGACCTGTGTTGTAAATTGTCAGTGTTAAAACCGATTAATCCAGGGAGCCTGGAACCTGTCTGGGTGATTTGTGACGCATCAGTATCCGGTGTGGGGGCAATGTATGGTCAGGGACCTACATGGCAGACTTGCCGTCCTGCTGGATTCATGTCCAAAAAATTTACCAACGCTCAACGAAACTACTGAGTCTTTGAGACGGAAACGCTCGCTATTCTTGAAGCCCTATTGAAATGGGAAGATAAATTGATAGGTTACAAGAATAAAATTCACGTTGTTACTGATCATCAAGCTCTCGAGTTTTTTAAGACTCAAAAGCGCCTATCCAGCTGCCAGATGCGCTGGATGGAGTACCTTTCTCGCTTTGACTTTGATATAACCTATGTCAAAGGTGTTACCAATAAGGTAGCGGACACTCTGTCTCGATATTATGAATCGAATGAGCCAAATGAGAAACATTCCCCTAATGACTATGTCAGCGCCGACATTTGTCTCGATAAGTTATGTGAAGACTTACCGATTGGGCAAAAGGAGGAGTTGACTACAATGCTTGAACAATTCAAAACTTCTCGTGAAGTTCATGACATAATTGAACCCAGAGAGCTTGAGGCCAAGCAACTTGAAAGGTCTCGTGAACCTGAGATTCCTGAGTACACAGTACCACCTACTATAAATCCTACGCTGATGGACTCTCGTGCCAAAGGTCCGAATTTACGTACGGACTTTGATGCTGATCCTGGCTTTATGAACAAGGTCCATTCATATTATAAGTCAGACCCGATGTTCAAGAGAATCCTAGAAAACCCTACTGATCACCCAAAATTCATGATTGAAAAGAATTCCGGGCTGATTTGGACTGCAAACCTGGCTGGTGAACATGTGTTATGTATACCAAAATCACCACCGGACAGTCGTAAATCATTACGAACTTCAATACTGGAGACTGGCCACAGCATTGTAGGCCACTTTGGTCCTCAACGCACTGCCGATTACATACGACGGTGGTATTGGTGGCCGGGTATTTACTCCATGACTGAAAAATTCTGTAAGACATGTGAGTCTTGCAATCGCTCAAAAACAAGTCCTTGCGCACCTGCTGGAAAGCTACACCTGTTACCTATTCTGACTCGCCCTTGGCAATCGATCGGAATGGATTTTATTGGGCCTTTCCCGGAAATAAAAAGTTACAATTATCTATGGGTTGTAATTTGCAGACTTACCAATATGGTCCACCTAATTCCATGCCATATGAGTAATACTGCAACTGACCTCTCCCTGAAATACATCCAAGAAATTGTGAGGTTACATGGGCTACCCCAATCTATAGTTTCCGACCGGGACCCCAAATTTACCTCTATCTGGTGGAAAGAAATCCACCATATACTCGGTGCAAAGCTCCTCATGTCTACATCTTTTCATCCACAGACTGACGGAGCAACTGAACGCGCCAATAGATCTGTGGCACAAATATTTCGTGCTTCCGTCAGACCTGATCAACATGATTGGCTCGTAAAAGTGCCTATTGTTGAATTTGCTATCAACTCTAGCATTAGTGATTCAACTGGTTATGCCCCATTTGAATTAAACTACGGGTATATACCTTCGATGCTATTTGATGTCCGTCCCAAAGAAAGCTTGCTGCCTGGAATTCGAGCCTATGGAATTCAGGCTATGCAAAATTTATTTGATGCCCATGACGCCATCATTGAGTCAAGGGTCTTTCAAACTCATGATGCAAATAAAAAGCGTACCTTGGAGCCTAAGTTAAAAGAAGGTGACCGGGTTTATCTATCAACCAAGAACTTGAAACTACCAAAGGGCCGTGCAACAAAATTATTACCAAAATTTGTTGGTCCCTACGAAATTTTAGAAGCCAACCCGGATAATTCAACATATCGGTTGGACTTACCTACTGAGATGCACAGAAGGCGCTTCCATGATAGGTTTCATGTCAGCCTACTGAAATCATATCATCCTAATGATGACGCTCTTTTTCCCAACCGGTCCAAACCTGAGCCATATGATTTCGGTGTGCCAGATAACACCGAAGAATTTGTCGACTCTGTACAGGACCATAAATGGGTGAAGAATAAGTGCTTATTCAAGGTTCATTGGACTCTTGGGGACATTACCTGGGAGCCTTACTCCAATATTAAAGCCTTAAGAGCACTAGATGATTATTTTCAGCTCTATGGTGTGTCTCGCTGGCAGGACTTACCCCGTGGAAAAAAGGGGAAAGCCTAATCGTGGGAACTGCATAGATAGCTTAAACTGGAGGTTCGTGCATGTCAATATTTCAGCCACTGCACAGAACCTTCTCGATCCCGCAATAACACTCTGCCCTCGATCTCGCAATAACACTCTACCCTCAATCCTGCAATAACACTCTACCTTCGAACTTTCCATGACGTTCGCTGGGACCATATATACCCGACACTAGCAACAAGCCGTTTGACGTTCCCTTTCCTCCCACTGTCACTACGTGCCTGCCTTTTTTTTTTCTGAACTTCCTACCACTATCATGAACTTCGACTCATTCCCCACTGGAAATACACCTACTACTTCGGTTGGGAACTCGGGTCGAGGTATGACATCAATATTCTATCACCGAAATTGTCCTAACTCGCAATTTTTAGAGGGGGAGGGCAATGGTGATCAATGGCTACCATGCGTCAACCTCACAGGCATGAGACATATACACAAAGATGGTTCCGAATGCACAGAACTTTTTCTCCACCAATGCCTTGCCCTTGGAAGACAAGATCCTGGATTTGTGCGGGCATACAACGAGCTTGTAAACCATTTCCGCCAAGATCTCCAAGAGAAGAACTCCCAACTCCAGAGCCGTATAGCTGACCTCAAAGCTGAGATTGCTGAACGTCCCAAGGCAGCTCACACTTCAAAGTCAGCTGGCGTTAAACGCAAACACGAAGAGCCAGACAAGATGGATGTTGACTCAGCGCCTCCCACCAAATGTTCAACTCCCAGTACTTCTGCCAACAACTCCTCTTCCAAAAACCCCACTGTCATCCCTCAGATTGGATTTGGTGTTATCGACAGGACTGCTCGACCTAACCCTTACGTTGACCTTACCCTCATCGAACACACCAACCTTTCCCCAGGTTTTGATCTTCGCTACTCCAACCTTAACTGGAACCTTGATAACGGTACCCTCAATACTATGCCATATATCAGGATTAGACACCAGCGCAATGAGATGCCCAGCGTTATTTCTGTTATGGGACAAGCTTCTGGTGCTCAACGACTACCCACAACGTCTGAGGAGCTCTCCCAGCTTGTCAGTACTTCACAGATAGCCGGGAACTTCGCAGCGTTAATTCACTTATCCCTTGTTCGTAGCCTTGCCATGCTACTCGAATACCTACATTCGAAGGCACCCACAAACATTGTTGCTCTTACCAATGTTCAGAAGGAGTGCCTCTCTGCCCCCCTCGCTCCTGACTGGGCTGGTCATACGCTGTTCATGGACCCAGCTAAGTTCATGGCAGCCAATAATAGCTTTGATAAATGGGAGCAGACTAAAACCGAGATACCAAGCCTCGCTTCCCATCCTGATCAACAGGCAATGGATGAGGAATGGGTGCACGGTATTTTCGTATTTCACAACCACTACTCCCACTACGGCGTTATTCTCAGTGATAGCGGATTCATTTACCTTCCATCCATTCTATCATACTGACTCTACCGTGATTTTGCACCCCTCATGGATAAGACTAATATTAGGTCCAAGGAGGTGCTCTCACATTACCAACTCGCATGCATTACTCTAATGGCCAACATTGGTCTATACTGGGATATCATCGAAGCTGATAAACTACTGATCAATCCCACTCGCAGTACAGCTCCATGCCCAAAGGAGGTGGCCAACAATGCACGTACTCTTGCTCGCTTCCTTGCCTCACAGGGTGTTACCGTCAACGAAATCGACTCCTCCCTTTATTTCAGGCTCCAGTACTGCCTTAACATCCACCATATTATGCCCTCAGAATCTCTTCGTCGTCGTTATGCTCACATTTTTATTTCTGCTCAGTACCGACTCTTATTCTTCCCTGCGCCAGACCCTTCCTCGACTTCATTCTGCATCCCTTCCCATTGGAAACCAGATCACATTCTCGAGTACCAACGCAGGCATGCAGTTGTTTGCAAATGGAAGGATACTGAGGACTCTCGCTACGATAAAGAGAAAACATTACCTACTATCCTTCAGCACCCTACCTCCAGTTCGGACCTACCCCTCGCAGGAGTTAGTTCAATGTTGATCCAGAATGCTCCATCCGGGCCGATGGGTCAGTCACTTCCAGAGTCTACTTAGACTTGATGAACAGCCCAAATCTCGACTGGAGTAGGGGTCAGCCGAAGTTGATACTGATCACTATCCTACGTTGTGGAGACCCATATAACCTTCCACCTCAACCTGCCGTCTTCAACTCTATGCCTACCAGTATGCCTTTATGCTATCCCTTTTTTCAATTTTCTTTGATTTTCTTCACTATGCTTCGTTTTAGTGGGGGAGGATGTAAGCGCTCATTTCCTAATATGGTACTACTGTACAGTTTGACAAAATACTTCCCACGTGTCAGGACATCTTGGCTGTGCTCATACCTTCATTCCTCTCTTTAACTTCTCTCTTATTGCCTTACCTAGCCTTGTTGTAGACAGCTCAGAATCATAATAGCTCTGTCTGGTTTACACTGAGGCCTGAGGCACTGAGAAGTCCCCTGCTTACAGGTAGAGTATGACTTTGAGAGAACCAAGCCACGGGGCTGAAGAGAGCCGTTGGTCAGATCTAATTCCCATTAGACCCATCGGATGACTGACTCGAGTCAACGGTTGTAGCATTCTGAAGAGATAAGGCGGCTACTCCCAAGATTGCAGCAGTGGTAGGAGCTGGAGCGGTGTTTGGATCCTGGAGTATAGTAGGTAACGGGCGCTGAGGATTGTATCCCGAGTATTTTGTTTCCTTCCAGTGTCTAATAACAGCACGACATTGATGGTACTTGAGAATATGGTCGGGTTTCCAATGGGAAGGAATGGGATAAAATAGAAGTCGATGTTGAGCAGAGATGAATATGAGAGTGTACTGTCGACGGAGCCATTCATTAAAGGAGGGTAGGCGGCATAGGTCGAGACAATACTTCATTCTGAAGATGAGGTAGGAATCTACTTCGTCATATGTAATACCACATGAGGCCATGAACTTGATGAAATGGACCATGTCCTTGATGTTGTCCTTGGTGCAGACTCGAAGATTACGAGTGGGGTTGATGGTAATGTTATGAGCTTCAGTGACCTGACGATATAGACCAAAATTGGCGAATACAGTGACGGCCAATCGCTGGACCTTCGATTTGACGGGTGTAACGGCGAGTTCCATTGATCTGTGAGCATGCTTGGGAACAATAGGCGTGATAGCATGGAGAGTGAGGAAACTGCGAATGGTAGGTCGATAAAGGAATCCCCCGTCACTGATAACGATGCCAGAGTGACTAAGAGGGAAGTGGTACATGAATAAACGCTGTGCCACCTCGTCAATGGAAGTATTGACGTCAAAAATCGATGACAGGTTTGGGATTTCAGTTTTTGAAGTCTCCCAATTGTCAAACGAGTCCGAAGGGTGAACAAATTGGGAAGGATCGATGAATATAGTGTGGTGCGCCCAGTCTGGGTGAATAGGAAGTTGGGTACAGTCCCTCGCAGTGCCGACGAGTTGCGGAATGAAGTGTGGGGCTTTGGATTGAATGTATTGGAGCAATCCAGTCATGCTATGCTTCAGCCACATATGTATAAGAAGAGGCCAGTTGCCAGTGGTCTGGGAGTCGTTTCATAGGTCATGAAGCATGGGAGGCATATTGGGGAACATCTGTTCTCCATTCGCGATGCCAGTCAAGGCCAACAGCTGAGGGACAATACTGGAGCTACAGCATTCATGAATATATTCTGAAGCATCCAATGAGCCGTCCTCTAGGTTCCATCTGAGATTGCCAATACTATGATTGAAACCAGGAAGAAAGTTTGCATGTTCAATAAGGGTGAAGTCAACAAATAAATCGGGTCATGCTGAAGCATCAATGATGTCAAACCTTCGATAGCTGTGAGCTGACAACGTGGGATGTGGGAGTCGAAGAGGCATTGGTACGTTTGGCAGGGGGTCCTGAGTCGATTTCCATCTTATCAGATTCCTCCTGCTTATGCTTAACACCAGAGGCCCGGGAAGCAGAGGGTGTTTTCGAGGAGTGAGCTTCTGCTTCGTGTCAGGAAGGTTTGGGAGCATCCATATCCTTTTGAAAGTAGTTGATGAGCTCCTGATATGCGCTAATGAAGTTGGGGTTCCTCTCTCCAGAGGCAACACAAAGGCATAGAAATAGGTCGCGACATGGTGAGCCATCGCCGTGGAAGTGTCTGATGATACCAAGATGAGGGAGTGCTTCAACGCGGTCACAGTTGCCCTCCCCCTCTAAAACGACGAATTTAATTTAATTTAGGAGGTATGGCATAGCCGTGCACCTTGTCCCGAGCCTCCAGAAACTTTTTTATGGCTGTGTCCAGGAAACTTGGGACCAAATCTGTCCATTTTTCGAGAGTAGTGGGACAGAAAGTAGGTGGGCGGTAAGGACGAGTTAGTGTAATGACAGTGGGTGAAAAAAGGGTTAAACCGTCATCACGGGCCATCGAGTATTTATGACAGAGATAGAAGGGCATGGAACATTCCCGAACGGGTGTGGCTAAAGAAATTTTACAAGCTCGAGAAGGTTCTGTGAGTGGCGCCTACTTGGCAACTTCCAGTTTATGGTGCCTGCGCAGTTTTTACCCGTTTATGCTTGGTACAGGGCAAATCCTGCCATTGCGAAACACCATATAATTGAAAGTATTCATCGAGGGCCTTCAAACAAGACACTGTCGAGTAGGGTTCGTACATGATATCCCCTAAACTCCAGTGCACCTCAAACAAACATTTATTTTTATCCCAAGTATGACCCTGAATTGAATCGACAAATTCTTCGGCATCATCGGGAGCCCCAAAACATACGGTTCAACTTTAGAATGGTTCGGGAATAAAGTGTCATCATTCTGATGATGCGGCTTCGGGAGACTGATGTGAAAACGGTCGTGAATCCGTTTTCCAATCAAGTCAGCAGGCAAGTCTAATTGATAGGTTGAGTTTTCGGGTTTGGCATTCAAAATTGTATAAGGGCCAATGTATTTCGGGAGTAATTTTGAGGCACAACCCTTAGGCAGATTGAGGTTTTTTGTTGAGGGATATATTTTATTACCCTCTTTTAATTTTGGTTCAGGGGTACATCTTTTGTTTGATTCATGAGTTTGAAACACCCGTGACTCATTGCTTGAATGCTGTATGCCCGAATACCTGGCATAAGGTTTGGTTTGGTATGAGCATCAAAGAGCATAGATGGTACATAGCCATAGTTTAATTCGAATGGTGCGTACTCTGATGAATTGCTAATGCTCGAAATTCAACAATCGGTACCTTGGCCAACCAATTGTGCTGATCGGCTCGGACCGAAGACCAGAATATCTGAGCGACTGAACGGTTTGCCCTTTCTGTGGCGCCATCAGTCTGTGGGTGGAATGAAGTAGATATAAGGAGTTTTGCACCTAGGATTCGGTGGATTTCCTTCCACCATATTGACATAAACTTAGGATCTCAGTCTGACACAATTGACGAAGGTAAGCCATGTAGGCGAACTATTTCTTGAATGTACTTCAATGATAAGTTGGTAGCGGTGTCACTCGTATGGCACAGTGTAATGACAGTAACGCTAAGTACCCAAAATAAACCAAATTTGCCAGATCCTGAATATGGGACAAAGATAACATGGCTATATAAGAACTGGTGTGAGCCCCGAGCAGCCAGTTAAAGCAGTACACTGTTATATGAAGGATCTAATATCTACAGACTACTGGTAGGCTTCAAATGCTATCATAGTTTGTGGGTATATAAGATGATTACTCTTCAGACTAAAAGCTATGGGATGGTCTGAAACATGTAGGACCTTCTATACACTGTCCAAGAGTTAGTGTGCCATAATAGAACAAGCTACAAACCTGGGTAGACTTTCTATAAGGCTATATGACTTGAGGAACCATTAAAACTACCATATACAGACCTGCAACCAAGAGGATTCGAACTTGGCAATGGGAACCTTCTGAATACCGTATATGACTGAACCATCGGCCGATATGTCAACCTAGAACTGGTCTGACCCAGTAAGGTATGTAATGATTTGCGGCTATCTAGCGGTGCCTTAGGAACACAAAGTACACGTTCACCAGCCAGATTGGCTGTCCAAATCAACCCAGTTTCCTTTTCAACAACAAACTTTGGGTGATTGGATGACTTTTCAAGAATGCGTTTGAACATGGGGTCTGAAAGATAGTATTGCCTCAATTCATTCATAAAACTGGAGTCTGCATCAAAGTTGGTACAAAGGTTTGGACCCTCGGCGCGAGAGTCCAGTAAGGTTGGGTTGACGGTAGGTGGCACTGTGTATTCAGGAACATCAGATTCACAGGCCTTTTCGAGTTCTTCAGCCTCAACTTCCCGAGGTTCCCTTACATCACAAACTTCCCGAGATGCCTTGAACTGTTCAAGCATCTCAGTCAGCTCCTCTTTTCGACCAATGGGTAAGTCTTCGCAGAGTTTATCGAGTCTAATGTCTGCGCTGACGTATTCATAGGGTGTGTGTTTTTCATTCTTTTCATCTGACTCATAATGTCAAGATAGAGCATCAGTGACACGGCTTGATGTACCTTTCACATAGGTTATGTCAAAATCAAAACGTGATAGGTACTCCATCCAGTGCATTTGATGACTGGACAAGCACCTCTGTGTCTTGAAGAATTCCAGAGACTGATGGTCAGTGACTACGTGGATCTTATGTATGTAACCAATCAGCTTATCCTCCCATTTAAGTAGGGCTTCGAGGATTGTTAATGTCTCGGTTTCAAAAACACAATAGTTACACTGAGCATCAGTGAACGTTTTAGACATGAAACCAGCAGGATGACAAGTCTGCCAAGTGGGTCCTTGGCCATACATGGCACCCACGCCGGATACTGAAGCATCACATATGACCCACACTGGTTCATCACCATTAGGGTCAATTGGCTTGAGTACTGGCAACCTACAACACAAGTCCTTGATGTTTTGAAAACAGACATCGTGAACAGGTCGCCAGAAAAAGGGTTGATTGTTTTTAGACATCTCAGATAGGGGAGTGGTCCACGCTGATACATCAGGTAAGAAGTATTGAAGATAATTTACGAGTCCTAAGAACTTCCGAATGTCATTGTAGTTTCTAGGAACATGCCAAGTTCAAATGCATTCAGCCTTATCAGAATCAGCGTGCAATCCTCGACCATCAATCTTATGTCCAAGACAATCGAGGGTTTCAGCATACAGTTCTACTTTTGAGGCTTCAAGATAAAGCTGTTGTTCACGGAGTTTTTCAAATATCAGTCCCAGATGTTTCTCGTGGTCTTCTATCAAGTCACTGAACACAAAAATATCATCCAAGTACACATGGATGAAGACACCAATATACTCGCGGAAAATATGATTCATGAGTCATTGGAATGATGAAGGTGCGTTTGCATCACCCTGTTGCATAACATGACTGATGAAAGTACCCATAGGTGTCGAGAATGTGGTTTTATGTACATCTTCAGGCACTATTGGCACTTGTTCATAGGCATCTGACAAGTCAATTTTGGATCAAAACTTTGCACCCGCTACCTGCATTCTAACACGATCTTGATCAGGTAAGGGTGTAACGTCTTTGATGGTGTTATCATTTCGTTCACGACAATCAACAGTGGTTCGAAGTTTACCATCCTTTTTAGGAATGCATAGCATAGGTGCAGCCTGGGATACAGGTTTCAGTTCCCACCATCCTGCACACATATAATGATCAATTTTTTTGGCAAGTTGTCCTCAAGGCATCAGGGCAACAAGGCATGTAGTACTTGTAGCGTTTATCTGGGTCAATTAATGGAATTGTATAGTTGACTGCCCGAAACGGCCGTGGTTTCTCAGGTACACCACCTAAGATATCTGACTATTGATCTAACCACTGTTGTCTGAGTCTCAGTATGTCGGCTGTGGTTAACGTTGAAGATGATTGAACTTCATTTACGGAATTAAGTTGTTCAATCATGGTCTTAATCTTTGGTTTAGGTACACCTGGGTTTCGGGTTTGTGCACGAGTGAGCTCCAGCACCAACTCATCAATTGGTGTGGGATCACGTTGGTCACAGGCATTCTCGATCATTATTTCAAGGTCATCCATGTCGAGATTGTCTGTTGGGTCTAATAGCATGGGTAAGTGACAATTTAAGGCTTGTTTTTTGTTCTGATTATCTTCATCTATAGTGGATTCCACACTAGCTCGAGACCAGGAGGGCTCCACCGCAGTGGACTTGGTGTCTGACTGACTGCCATGTAGTCATTTTTCAGATGTTTTTGGGGGTGTTGTTTGGTGACTGCCAGTGTCATTCTTGACACCGTATTTTTTAGGTCTAGCTCGGACGTCAATTTCCTCGTTGTCCTTTAGCTGTATGTTATCATTTTGGCTTTGTTCTGCAGCACAACAAACAAGTTCGGTGAGTTCCTCCCCCTCTGTAAGAGTAGGTACTACTGAACCATTCATTTGTATAGTATCATTTCTGAAGTCAAGTACAATACCATGGCGTCGCATGAAGACAGTTCCCACCACAGCATCATACCTGTCAATGTTGGCAATGTCGAAGTAATCTCTGTCAGAGACACGTTCCTTGTGTTAGAATTTGAGGTGTGAGCACAAATAATGAGAGCGGTTTGTTCTACTGTCTGAACTGTTAGGTTGTCTGAGCTAGAGCAAACCGATGCTCTAGTAGGTACTTTTATTCGGCTTTTATACCTACTAAAGTATCTAGAATATTCTACAAGTATCTATATAACTGAGTAATATCTGAGTAATCAAATGAATCCATCAATAAGCAAAAATGGCAGAGGAGTCAGTACTCCAAGTCATGCCAAACTATGAATCCCGGTTAGAGGACTTCACAATGGTGAGCTGCACCTAACCCGAATTTCAACACCTTGACTGATGATATTGTATAGCCAGCGGTACAGCCATAAGTGATTCGAGAACGGCTGCCCTTAGTTCCGAGTTGAAGGGTAACCGGGTTCTCAAGTTGGAATATTTTGACCTTAGCGGCACGTGTGAAATCAGGGTTTATGGCGTCGGCGGTACTGCCACTGTCGAATAAAGTGAATGCTTTTAATCCATTTAACTCAATCCATCCAGCCAGACATCGTTTCTGAGTGTTGGTGCGCTTAGGACGTCTTCCAACACTTCGAGGGTGTGTGGGCTTAGGTTCAACTGTGGTTACCCGATCTCCATTGTCTTTGGTCTGTATGGAGCAGAAGAATTCACCATAGTCAAGTTGAAGATGAGTCTCTTCGGTTTCAGAGTGTTTATCAGATTCTGAGATGCACGATTCATATTCAAATTCACTATCTGAGCTGTCTCGGACACCTGCAAATTGATCTGGGATTTCTAGGTTTGTATAGTCCTCAAGCTTGGAATTGGCATTGTAATCGAGCATGAAGCCGGTTCTTTCGTCAGGATCGCTGTCACTAGTATATTGTGAGCCACAATACGAGTCTGGTGAGTGCTCATGATTGTTTCCGCTGTCTGATTCAGAGGAAGTGTCATCATAACAAGCCCAGATCTGGTCATCACCTGAGTTGTCTCTATCTGAGGACCTCTCATTTTCAGAGTCATCATTAGCGGTCTCAGCTAGATGAAACAAACGGGTGTTCCCCTCTTCATCCGTCATCTTGAATACTTGACTGGATTTTGAAGGCGTGTTGTTTTTGTTGTTTGTATATTCTGGGCATATGAACGGTTTATTATTTTTTCTGTCATATTGTGGTTTATATTGATCTTTGTATTTATCATGGTGGGGCAAAGTTTCAGGCCTCTCAAACTTCTGAGGTGGAGAATGCGGTTTAACTGAATAGTGATGGCCGTTTATGACTTGTAGGCGTTTAGGTGAGCCGTCCCAAACAGTTCTCTGATACCTCCATTCTTGGGATCGGCGATGGTCACACTCTTGAGAACGTTTACGGTCCCTTGAATGTTTTCAATGCTCTCGTTCCCGAGACCAGGACCTAGACCTTCTGTGGCGGTTATGTTCAAGTTTGCAGCGGGTGGCGTAGTAATATTCACGAGCCACTTTGCCCTGCTCAAGTAAGATTGCTGTCTCAATGATCTCACTTAAACTTGAGCGTTCCGCAGTAATTTGATGAACTGTAGTCATAGTGTTCATGATGTATTCAGGTAGTAGTAAAAACAACTGTTTTCTGAATGTATATGCATCAGGGGGTGTAGGTAGATGTTTTGCATAGTTTTTAAGTGTATTAAAGAGGCCTTCAACACTGCGGGACTTCGAGTATGATACCACTTCGTATTGATCTACAACCTTGGTTAAGGAGGCCTCATGAATGAAGCAGCGGTATAGACCCACAATGACTTGAAGGAAAGTCCACCGTCCTTTCAGAGGATCAGCAGAGTCAATGTCATCCGGTATCTGCTCAACTACATCATGAAACCATTGTAGAGCAGAGTCGGGTAGAAACATGGGAACCATGTTGACGCATTGAATGTCCATGGATGTGAGTATGTCAGATTGAAGAGTATAACTCCAACATATCTCTCTTCCATACAGGTTGGCTATACTCAACCAGTGAACTAAGCCTTGAACCCAGCGGTTGAAAATAGTGAGGTTATCCTCACCGCGGTATATACCAGGCTTAGGTAGCGATTGAATTAAGGTCTTTTAAACATTTGCAGCATTTCCTTTGAGAGGTCTGTGATGAAGGTAAGTCTTTATTACAGTTTCTATTGGTTTGAATGCAGCCTTCATCATTTCGTCCTCAGATTGAGGCATCGGGTCGTAAACCCACTCGTGTTTTCCTGATAGAGTGGGCTCCGCAGTTGATTGACGAGATGCAATAATGCGAGGCTTCTTATGAGTCTATCACCTTCACGTTCAGTCCCCGTTCCGTCATCTGAATCTTCAGATGGGGGACCGTCATTGGGATCACCGGGGTCACCAGGTGGACTATTTCCATTTGGGTCACCACCGGGACCACCAGGTGGACCACTTCGATTGTTGTTTTGATTCAGTAGGTGAGGAGGTGTGTCCCTATTGAAGTTATGATTGTTTCCAGGACCACCATTAGAACCACCATGATTACCATTAAATCCACTCAGGCCAGCAGGCGGCATACTCGTATTATTACCGCTGTTGACTCCGAGTGTTTGAGGTACAATTCCTTTAAACCCAATTGGCGAGTACAGATGTGACCGACGATTTGGATTAGGATCACTCTCAGTGAAGGGTTCACCAAACTGAGGAACTGATCTGACTTTCAGAATCTCAGCGTCCTCGATTGGATAAGTTGGTTGAGTCAATTCAGGACGATCAACATGATATATTTTATTATTTGTCTCATCTATGACGATATCTTGTTTGGGAATGGTTGAAGTACAATAGTTCATTAAGTCGTGGGCACTTAATCTCTGTAGCACATAACGGCGACAAAGCTCGGAGAAGTACCCTCGTACCTTACTCTCAATCTCTTGTGACACATGAGAGTGTAAGGATGGGTTGACCTACGACTGTATTGACTCCATCCGGTCATGCTGAATGGTGGTTGATCATCATCCGAAATGGAGTCTTCAGGAGCGAGCTCTTCATCTGGGGCTGACAACTGATGTACCCGTAACGTTGGCAGTGTTTGTTTGCCACGACGTGCCACAGTTTGGTTAGTTTCAGACAATATCTCAGCCACAGATACAGATGGCTCGTCAAATAGACTATTATTAGCCGATGGGTGAGAGGCTGAAGCATCAACATAGTTTTGTGCTGTCTCGGTTGATGATGCCTCAGATGGTTTACGATTATTAGAGGTGTCATTCGAGGGTGTGGATTTAATAGAAGCTAGTATATTTGACGGTGTATGAAATACTGCAGGCTTCTTATGTACTGGGCGAGTCGTGTCAGCAGCGGGGGCGCCAGACTTAGGGGCACCGCTCAGTGGATTCGACCTCGACGATGCAGGCTGAGAGTTTGTAGGGCCACGTTGAATCGTTCTGGTAGCCATGGGATCAAGAGTACAAGATGAGTCAGGGGACAGAGAGTACTGATGATAGGGTAGAGCTTCCGAAGCGACGAGATTTTGAGTTTTGTGAAAAAGTCAGGTCTCCTTGGGTAATTGGCGGTCAAGGGGACATTTCGCGATGTGATGGTGGTCAAGGTAGTCGGAGAGAGGTGTGTTGTGGGAGTGAGGGGAATTTTCGGAGCAGAGAAAATTTTTTCGAGAGGAATCGAGGAGAGAGAAAGTGCAGTAGAGAGCAGAGAGCAGCAGAGAAATCAACTGGAGTCTAAAAAATGTGTAAGAACTCCTCGCGCCTCAGGCCTCAATGTAGACTAGACAGGGTTTACGATTTCTGTACTGTCTACAACAAGGTCAGGTAAGGCTAATGAGAAAGTTAAAGAGAAAAGGAGTAATGACGATGGAGTGTCACTACCTACAAGTGGTGTGAGAAATGATAAAGTAATACTGTACAGTTGTACCATATAAGGAAATGACCCCTTACACTTAGAATGGTCCTGAAATAGCTTTAAAGTCAGGATTTCATCAAGAAAGGTGGCCTCATTGCAGTCATTTCACATATTCTGGTCATGGATTCTCTATAGGTGAAATCCCTGTTGATACGATTACCGAAATGGTCGTCCTACACATGGAAAAGTAATCTGTGATATCAGGCGAAACCGGGACCCTGATTGTTGTAGAATCTCTCATCTTTTCATAACTCGGGTTCATCGCCAGAAGAATAGTATCCGCTTCCTCAAGGCGTTCACTGACCAACCAGAACAGTCTATGAGTGGATTATCGGCTCTGAAGATTACGAGAGAGCTGCATTTACAGAGAGCTCACATCTACTGCAGGTGCGCTGCGTTGGCCAAAGCTGATCAGGTTTTGTCACTAAAGTACACCGGTCAATTGGAAGATATTCCATCAGACTATCAAGGGTTGCTTAGAATACAGACGAGCAGATGTCATTCAAATCTCCCATAACCTAACGGAATCCATGGCAGAAATTCATGGAGGCATAGTTTACTGCATGAACATAATCTTTTCTGACCTGAGGCAGTGAAAAGATGTTTCTTTACTCTCTACTCAGTAAGAGCAAGAATTGGCGCCGTTTTGCTCTTTTTTTAGAGCTTGACCTCGAAGGTTTGAGCGTACCAGCAACTTATTTACCCTCATTCAACCATATCGTCCACAAAGAGCTGGATACTATTATGGCACAAAGTTGCTTTGACGACTAAGGCTCGTGTGTGGGATCTAGGTGTTCTACGAAGGCTTGTCAGGTAAACCTTATTCGATATGAACCTTCTCCATTCCAATCATCCCAAAAAGTCGCCAAGCTAATGCATTTCTCGACAGTTACAGTCATCTACTGGTCATTCACACATGGTTGATCACTCACACAAACGACTTTTGCACCCTGTCAGCTGCACCTACCATCCCCAAAAGATTATAGTAGGTAACTGTATACACTCTTTATCATTGGCAATAGCTTATGACAGAAGAATATGATAACTGAATTTGTGAAAAATCTGTGAGTAGGTTTCAGAACAGTAATTCATCACTAGCAAGGGGGAGACATTGTATTTATGTCTGATTTTTTGCCAGTTTACTCTATTACACATAAAGGTCCAACCCTTGGCTAGTGGCACTGAATGCAAGGGGATGTTGTTCAAACAAAGAGGTGGAAGTTGTGCCATGTCACACTCCCAAAATGGAAGGTGACCACTACAAAGTGAAGGTGACGTAAGGTGCAGTGTGACACTTTTCTGTGCGTCATTTTGTTTCAAATCGGCCATTTTACTAGTCGAGGGCTGGAATAATGAGGGACATAATAAAAAAAATCTAGAAATAGGGGGAAGCATTGAAACAGACTACAGAATCACTGTGAGACCTTGGACACACAATTGAGGAGTGCTAATAAGGGTCTACAGAGTTTTGTTCGAGTGACCGGTAGATGACTGTACATTCCGTTGTACGACTACTACAGTTGCAAAGTTACTGCTAGCCATTGATAGGATCCAGAAATGAACAAGACGGTAGAAACGTGCGAACCAGACCAAATGAGTGGATGAAAGGCAGCATTGGGAAGCATGTTGACCAACACCTGTTACAGGTGTAGGGACAATCTCTCGGTGCCTCACGCCTCAACATAAACCAGACAGGGCATTTAGATTGCTCCTAAGTCTATCTACGACAAGGCAAGAAAGGCAGAAGTGAGAGAAGTGAAAGAGAACTCTATAGAAGGCGAACAAAGCTTATATACGAGTCGGGAACAGCCAAAGGCTGGGATAATATATACTTATATAGAAGGGGCATGTTACATCCTCCCCCACGAAAACGAAGCATAGCGGAGATATAAAAGCATAGATGAAAAGAATTGATAATAATCATAGATTGAGGCATATATGGATAGGGAAGGAGCGACATCGAATGGAGGATAGAATGTATGAATTGAATGAACTGGAATGAGAGATTCAAATCGGACCTTTAGTCTAGCCACGCAGTGACCAAGTTGACTGATCCCACCGTCTAAACACCAGAAATTGATATGACAATGATTACGCTTCGGAGGGGCCTGGAATAGGCTGATCCCCGTCTGAAGGTTGAGTGAGAGCACCATCAAGAACCATATCGGCAACTCCGTTGGTGGTAGCGTCATCTTCTGGGAACGGATTATGACGGTTTGCTGAGATCTCCTTATCCTTTGAATACTTTGGGTTGTTGGTTTCCTTCCAGTGTTGAACAACAGCACAACGTCGGCGATATTTGGTGATGTGATCCAGTTTCCAATGAGCGGGAGTGACATAAGTTGCATCTGATGGAATGGGAAGTGGATAGAACATCAAACAGTGCTGAGCATTAATGAAGACCTCAGCATAATAACGACGAATAGGTGCCTTGATGAGATTGGGGCGACTGCAGGCATCGATGCAGTACTGGAGAGCCCAGGGATATAGTGAATCCATAAGGGTGGTGGTAACTCCCATAGCCGGAAGGCGGGCATATAATTTACCAATGGTCTTGACGTCCACCTTGGTGCAGCAAGTGAGTTTGAACTTGGGACTGATAGTGAGATGATCATAGATGAATAGAGTCCGTAAATAGCAGCAATGGTGACGATATGGGTACGAAATAGATAGGTCATGTCACCAAAAGTCTTATCAGAGTCAGTAGCGATGGGAGCGATCTGCGTATAGAGATGGATGCCGTGAATACTGGGTAAGTAGCAGGAGTATGTGTTGCTAGTGATGAGCCCAAGATGGGATGAGGGATTGTAGTGAACCATAACGCCATGAGCATACTCAACATCGGACAAGTCATCTCAAGGTTTGGATGCGACAGAAGGAATATCGGTGGGTGTCTTGCTCCACTTCTCAAAGCTGTCATCAGAAAGAATGAATTGAGAAGGGCCAGAGAATGTGGAATGACGAGCCCAGGCAGGATTGATATCAGCAGATAGAATCTTCCTAGCTGTACCTGCGAGCACAGACACAGTATCTGGGGATTGGGTCCAAAGGAACTCCAATAAACTCGCCAAACCACCCGATAAGCGCAGCCGAGTAAGTGAGCTCCATCCACCGCTGGTATGAGCTTCAGAAATAAGGGATTCGAGCTCTGCATTGGTGGCAAGGAACATCTGAGCACCAGCAGTAGGTCCACTAATAGAGCGGATGTGAGGAAGGCGGTTTGACTTGAGAAGATTATGGATATGATCAGGAGGGATAATGGAACTGTTATCGGGATTCCAGGTGAATTTCACCTCATGGAGAGGATTGCCGGGAAGGAAATCGGAATATTCAATAAGGGTGAGGTCAATGGCAGGATTGGGACGAGCTTCTGCATCAACCAGGTCAAACCCAATGTGGGGAACAACTACCGAAGCTTCCGATGCTTCAGTGATAACACGCTTGGCTGGGTGAGCTCTGTCAACGTCCATATGGTCAGATGGGTCAGTCTTGTGCTTGATCCCAATGGTTTTGACCGTGCTGGCGCATTTCAGCTGAGCAAGTTCCAATTCGAGTTCTGTAACATGCTTCTGAAGGGCCTCAATTGTACGCTGAGGTTCATGTTGGAAGGATTCGGTGAGACTACGGTGGGCCTCACAGAACCAGGGAGCATCGGTTCCAGCATCAAGGGATATATGGTGAACAAAGTCGGAGCATATAGGGCAGTTTCGAAGCAGGTAATGCGTGACAATTCCGAGTTTAGGGTGAGCGGCACCTTTTTCGGGGGCTATAGCAAAAAATGCAGAATTTATTAATGCAGCCCTCCCCCACCAAAAGGAGCGTAGCGATTAGGCGCCTTGAACCCTAGATGACAGATTTTGACTACAGTTCAAGGAGGTGTCCATCTTGAAAGAGGATAATGAGGAGAGTACTGAGGCAGGTATAGTGAGTAATGACAGTGGGGGGTCAAATCAAGCTCAACTCCCTCACTGCATGGTATATAGGTTAAAATTTGGCTAGAGATGACGTAGATTTGAAAATGGAGACAAGGAATCTCGATACAGCGTAATTCAAGAACCTTCTTCACAGATCTTGATCATGGGACTAAAAGCACCCATGGTTAAAGTCCTTTACCGTGTGACTTCCGAGGCAAATCCTGCCACCGGGACACACTGTATAACTGGAAATAATCATCCAGGGCCTTCAGTTTGTGTACTGTTGAGTAGGGTTCCCAAGTAATATCCCCTAGGCTCCAGTGAACTTCAAATAGAACCTTGTTCTTTTCCCAAGGTGCACCAAAATCATAAGGCTCAACTTTAGTGCGATTAGGAAATAATACGTCATCATTAGCATGATATGGCTTCAAGAGGCTGACATGGAAATGATCATGAAGGTGTTTCCCATGCAGTCCTTGCGGTAAATCCAACTTATAAGTTGAAGTTTCCGGGTTGGCCTCTAATATGGTGTAGGGGCCTACAAATTTTGGGAGTAATTTAGATGCACAACCTCGGGGAAGCTTCAGATTTCTAGTAGACAGGTAGACTTTGTCCCCCTCGGTCAGTTTTGGCTCTGAAGTGCATCATTTATTTGAGTTGTGTGTTTGAATTACACGTGCTTCAATGATTGCATCGTGAGCATCAAAATTCTGCATGGCCTGAATACCGTATGCACGTATTCCAGGCAGCAGATTATCTTTATTTCGGACATCAAATAACATTGAAGGGACATAACCATAATTTAACTCAAAAGGTGTATACCCGGTTGACTCGCTAATACTTGAATTAATAGCAAATTCCACAATGGGTACTTTTACCAGCCAATCATGCTGGTCTGGTTGTACTGATGCACGGAATATTTGTGCTACTGAGCGGTTAGCTCGCTCAGTTGCACCGTCAGTTTGAGGATGAAAAGAAGTAGACATAAGGAGCTTGGCTCCCAGAATACAATGTATTTCTTTCCACCAAATAGAGATGAATTTAGGGTCACGATCTGAGATTATGGAGGATGGTAATCCGTGTAACTGTACTATTTCTTGAATATATTTGAGAGATAAATTGGTTGCAGTATTACTTGTATGGCAAGGTACAAGATGAACCATATTTGTGAGTCTACAAATTATAACCCACAAATAATTGAATCCTTTTATTTCAGGGAATGGCCCAATGAAGTCCATTCCGATGGACTGCCATGGGTGTGTAGGGATAGGTAATGGATGAAGTTTACCTGCTGGAGCACGGTTACTGAATTTTGAGTGATTACATGGCTCACATGAACTACAGAATTTTTCAGTCATTGAATATATGCCGGTAATGAGACTGGTACGTCGGATATGAGAAAATAGGCTTAATCGGCGAAGCACTAATAATCTCCTCTGAACGGTCCAGAAGAAAAAGAAGAGTGCAAGGGGTGAGGCTTGTCAAAGGTTACGCTCACAGGAAAAGTATTAGGAGCAGCAAACACAACAGCAATCCAATCAATGTGAATACTCGCCAGAAGGCTAGTAATCGACAGAAGGGTGGGTAATCGACAGTCTCTCAAATGAAACCCACAAAACAATAGGAACGTCGGAGCCTAAAACAATCAATAACTTGGAACACACAAGGAACTCGAGCTAACAACTCCTACTATAAACGTAGGCACCAAAAGAGCACACAAGACCATTAAACAATCAATAAGCCACACAAGGACTTAACAAATACTCTGACAGCGCTCACAACTAGAATGACGGCATTGTATAACAAAAGGCCCTTCAACTCTAACGAACCAACGGAACCTCAACAACAATCAAACTCAACTCAAGGCAAACAAATCAATCAATCTTATTTGACTCACGTTCAAGTTCAATCAAGTATTCACAGCTATTAGACTGGGCAAATCTCTGGTATTCTGGCTTACGCCGAGCAACTCTACTTAGACTTTCGTCAGGGTAAAATCAACTAACTGACTACATACAACTGGGAGCCCTTATATACGGCGCATTCTACTTTAGCATACAAAACAAAGCGGAACCATAATTTATAGTTTTGAGTGCCAATTTCTCCCACAAGGGTAGGTCTTCCCTGTTGACAAGAGTTTGAACACGAAAGTTGGTGCTATCTTCCTCCGTTGTGGATGTATACAGTCCCAGCACCGCAGTGGTGGAACTATCTGCAGTGTCGGTCTCATTTCCTTCTGAATCTAGATGCATCGAGAGGTTAATCCCTATCATCTGATTGGCTCATTCGTCGACTGGGCAGGTACTCACCTCAGTCAGCTTCAAGTTAAGCGAGTATCTTTATCCCGCTATTGTTCCATTCAATTTCCATAGTTCCGAGTTCAGTCATCTCGATCATAAATTCCCCAACGGATCGGTCAGCCATCGCATGGTTACCTTAATCTCGAGGAAGGTTAGGAATCTTATCATTGGTCATTGTTGATGCCCACCTTAAGCCCTCTCATTTAGATGCTCCATCAAAAGTAGATAGAAGATTAAAGTAATAATAAATCCCTGGATTGCCGTCGAGTGTATTTAGAGCAAGAGATCTCCACTAATCAATTGTCAAAGGTTTGGAGAATCTTGGAGTTACAATCATAGGCTCCTACAGGTTTTGGAGTTCCTACAATATCTCTCATTGTCGAATGGATTTCCATCGACTTCTCTAATAGGGATGTCGAGGCTCTGACTAGCAGTTCGGGCTCACCCTAGTCCTCTAGTTAGCCTAGTATTCATTGTGTATTCTACTAAATAGTGCCAAAGACGGAGCATATTCAAGGGTTTTCATTCCGGCGCGCATCACCGGGCCACCAGTACCACTGACGGATATAATCAGCAGTACGTTGTGGACCAAAGTGTCCAACAATTTCATGACCAGTTTCAAGGATAGAGGTACAAGGAGAATTGCGATTATCTGGCGGGGATTTGGGTACACAGAGTACATGCTCGCCAGCAAGGTTAGCTGTCCAGATTAACCCAGTCTACTTATCACATAGGAACCTGCGGTGATCATCGGGTTTTTCAATAATCTTCTTGAATAATGGATCAGATTTGTAGAATTCTTTAAGTTTATTCATGAAAGTCGGGTTAGCGTCAAAATTTGAACGCAAATTTGGACCTTTGGCTCGAGAATCCATAATTGTCGGATTCACATTCAGAGGTATGGTATATTGAGGGAGTTCAGGCTCACAGGACCTTTTGAGTTCTTCAGCCTCAATGTCCCGAGGCTCCTTTGAGTCACAGATCTCACGAGATGCCTTGAACTGTTCAAGCATCTCAGTAATTTCCTCTTTATGGCCAATGGGTAAGTCTTCACACAACTTATCCAGCCATACATCAGCATTTACATAATCAGTTGGTGCGTGTCTCTCATTTTCGGCATCAGATTCATAATACCTTGAGAGAATGTCAGCGACTTTATTGGTTACGCCTTTGATGTAAGTAATATCAAAATTAAATTGGGACAAGTACTCCATCCAGCGCATCTGGCGACTGGATAGACGTTTTCGGGTTTTAAAGAATTTGAGAGCTTGGTGGTCAGTGACCACATGAATACAATGTTTATAACCAATTAACTTCTCCTCCCATTTTAGGAGGGCCTCGAGAATTGCCAAGGTTTCAGTCTCGAAGACACAGTAATTCCTTTGAGCATCCATGAACTTCTTTGACATAAAACCCGCAGGTCGGCATGTCTGCCAGGCTGGACCCTGGCCGTACATTGTGCCAATTCCAGTAACCGAAGCATCACATATCACCCATACTGGCTCATTGCTTTCCGGGTCAATGGGCTTCAGTACTGGTAACTTACAACACAGATCCTTAATATGTTGCAAGCAAATATCATGAACAGGACGCCAAAAGAATGGTTGATTGTTCTTTGACATCTCAGATAGTGGGGTAGTCCATGAGGATATGTCAGGTAAGAAGTGTTGTAAATAATTCACAAGTCCTAGGAATTTCTGAACATCGTTGTAGTTCCTAGGTACTCTCCAATCCCGGATTCGTTCAGCCTTATCAGAATCGGCATGTAGGCCATGGTCATCAATGCGATGTCCGAGGCAATCGAGGACTTCAGCATAGAGCTCCACCTTACTCGCCTTCAGGTAAAGGTGTTGCTCTTTGAGTTTCTTAAAGACCAATTCAAGATGACGTTCATGATCTTCAATAGTATTACTAAATACAAAGATATCATCAAGGTATACATGCATAAAATCCTCGATGTATTCACGGAATATATGATTCATGAGACGCTGGAAAGTGGAGGGTGCATTTGTATCACCCTGCTGCATTACCCAGCTAATAAATGTACCAAATGGTGTCGAGAATGCGGATTTCTCAACGTCTTCAGCCACAATTCTGACTTGCTCATGGGCATCTGATAAATCAATTTTGGAACGGTATTTAGCACCAGCTACCTGCATCCGAACACGATCTTGATCAGGGAGTGGTGTTACATCCTTGATAGTATTATCATTGCGTTCGCGGCAGTCTACTGTGGTCCTAAGTTTACCATCCTTCTTAGGAATACACGGCATTGGCGCCGCTTGGGATACTGGCTTTGGTTCCCACCACCCTGTGCGAATATAACGATCAATTTTCTCATTCAATTGACCGCTCATCGAATCAGGACAGCAGGGCATATAATATCGGTAGCATTTATTGGGATCTATTAAAGGTATGGTATGATTTACGTCGTGGAGAGGTGGCAAATGTTCAGGTACGCCACCCATTATATCCGCATATTTATCTAACCACTGTTGACGAAGTCTGGGTATGTCAGCAGCGGTTAGATTGGAGGAGGACTCAACATCATGCGTCGCGTTGAGTCTCTCCAATACGATTTTTGTTTTTGGTTTAGGTGAGTTAGAATTTCTCGATTGAGTCCGAGTGAATTCTTGTACCAATTCATCAACAGGAATAGGTTCTCGTTGAGTCACAGCACTTTCAATCATGGCACATAAACCTTTGACATCAAGATTATCCTTAGGGTCTAATAATACAGGTAAATGAAGGTTTAGAGTTTCTTTTTTGAATTTATTATCTTCATCAATTACAGTTTCCACGCTAGCTCGAGACCATGATGGTTCGGCTATGGTGGAATTTACCTGAGTGTGACTACCATGTAGTCATTTCTCAGGCAGAGATTTCGCATTTTGAGTTGATTTACCAGTAAGTTCAGTCTTCAATTTATCTGAAGCCTTGGTACCGGGTTTCTTAGGACAAGATTTCACCTCAATTTGTTCATCATCATTGAGATGAACATTATCGGCTACTCGTTTTGATGCTCTCCGAGCTAATTCGGTGAGTTCCTCCCCCTCAGAAAGAGTCGGAACGACGGAATTATTCATTTTAAGAACATCACCATGGAAATCAAGGACAATACCGTGGCGGCGCATGAATACAGTACCCACTACGGCATCATAACGGTCGACATTGGCGATATCAAAATAATCATGGTCTCTGACCATTTCTTTCAATGAAGAAATGCTGTAGTTGGTTGTGCAACCATAGGTTACGCAAGATCTACTTCCTCTGGTTCCCAATTGAAATGTTACAGGATTTTCCAAGCGGTAGATCTTCATTTTAGCAGCACGAGTGAAGTCCGGGCTGATAGCATCAGCAGTACTTCCACTATCGAATAAAGCGAACACTTTCACGCCATTCAACTCAATCCACGCTGCTAGGCATCGCTTCTCAGCGGCGGTTCATTTGGGACGCTTCCCTTTGTAGTTTTAGGTTCAAGAGTTGCAGCGCGGGTATTATCTTCTCCAACTTTGATGGAGCGAAAATACTCGTTGAAATCAAGAGTAAGGTGCGATTCTGGGTCTCTATTCAGTGGGGACTCGGAATTGCATGATTCATAGTTAGATTCAGGCTCTGAGGAGTCCTGAACAGCAGCAAAGCGGTCAGGCAATTGTAGCACTCCCACATGAGTGTAATCATCAATTTCAGAGTCTGAGGCATCATACGGATCCACATCATACATGAAGCCGGTGTGCTCCTCGGGTTCACTGTCAGAAGTATATTGAGAACCACCATAAGAGCCAGGCGAGTGTCCCATTTGTGAGTTAGATTCTGAGTCTGAGCCATCATCATACCTAGCCCAGACCTTTTCATCCTCACTTGGATCATTGTCCTGAGGTGAGTCCTCATTCTGTGGGTCGCTATTCTCAACTTCAGCAAGTCTGAATAAGCGAATATTACTGTCTTCGTCAGTGATTCAGAAAACCTGGCCTGACTTTGACTGGTCTTTTGATTGAGAGTTTTTATTAGATGAATTAAAGTCTGGGCGGACAAAAGGCTTAAAATATTTCCTTTCGTGTGAGTCACAATTTTCATATCGGTCTCGCAATGGTAGAGACTGGGGTCGGTCATCCTTATGTCGATTGTAAGGCTTGACTGAATAACGGCGGCCATCCACAACTTGAAGTCGTTTGGGCGAGCCATTACGTCTTCCACTCATGTGGGAATTATAGTTTCCATGCCCACGGGAGCGGGAATGTTTGCGGTTACGAGAACGTGAATGTGAACGCTTGCGGCGAGTACGTTCAAGTCGACAGCGGGGCTCCTGATAATACTCACGGGCGGCCTCACCTTGTTCAATAGAGATAGCAGTTTCCATAATTTCAGTTAATGTAGATTTTTCAGCTGTAACTTTATGAATTGAGGTCATTACATTCCCAATACTCTCCGGGATTAATAACATCAAACGTTTTCTGAAATTATATGCATCTGGTGGCGTAGGTAAGCGCAAGGCGAGGTTCTTCAATTTTTCAAAGAGACCTTCTACGCCTTGAGATCGAGAGTAGGTCACTGAATCGTACATATCAGCGACTTTATTGAGCAAAGCATCATGGATAAATCTACGGTACAATCCAGCAATGACCTGCAGGAATGTGTATCGTCCTTGTAGAGGCTCATTCCTCTCTGAGGCATCAGGGATTTTTTCGACAACATCACGGAGCCAATGCTTCGCATTTGAGGTTAAAAACATTGAGACAGCATTGGTGCGTTGAATATCAACAGAGGTGAGTACGTAGGTGCCTTTAGTATAGCTCCAACATACTTCACGACCATTCAGGCCAGCAATACTGAGCCAGCGAACAAAGTCCTTTACCCAATTATCAAATACAGTCATGTCATTCTCACCACTGTATGTACCGGGCTTAGGCAACGACTGAATAAGAGTTTTCTGAATGTTACTGTTCCCACCATCAGGGCTAGAATGTAGTGTAGAACAAATCAAATCTTCAATAGGGCCAAATGTGGCCAACAGTAATTCTTCTCGAGAGCGGGGAGTGGGATCATAGGTCCACTCTCTTCTCTGAGCAAGAGTAGGTTCGAGAGATGTCAAACGAGCTCT
>MU127856.1:33763-49068 GCA_014904975.1 Marasmius fiardii PR-910
GCTATATCTGCTCCCTCGGATTCCCACCGCACTTAGCAGTTTTATCGCCATAACACTTTTCCTCATGCAGTGGCAATAGTCCAGGGAAATAGCGAGTAAGTCTGCCTGCAATATCGTCACTGAGCTTTCCATTCCAGCCTTGATGACTCTATCAATTGCTGCATTTGTTTCAATTGGTGATTTGTATCTGTAGTTTCTAGAGTCTTCTTTTGGCAGTGCTCCCATAACCTGCTCAGAAGGTGGCTCATTGTAGTGACAGTAATGCTAAGTGCCCAAAATAAACCAATTTTGCCACATCCTGAATATGAGACAAAGAGAACATGGCTATATAAGAACTGGTGTGAGCCCCAAGCAGCCAGTTAAAGCAGTACTCTGTTATATGAAGTGTCTAATATCTACAGATTACTGGTAGGCTTCAAATGCTATCATGGTTCATGGATATATAAGATGGTTACTCTACAAGACTAAAAGCTATATGATGGTCCAAGACCTGTAGGGCCTTATATACCGCCATCCAAGAGTTAAAGTGCCATTATAGAACAAGCTACAAACCTGGGTAGACTTTCTATGAGGTTATATGACTTGAGGAACAATTAAATCTACCATATACAGGCTTGCAACCAAGGGGATTTGAACCTGGCAATGGGAACACTTCTGAATACTGTATATGACTGAACCATCAGCCGATATGATGACCTAGAACTGGTCTGACACAGCTGTGGAAGCAGTTAAACCCGATGCATAATCAGACAAACCTGATTGGCTTCATATGATGACTCACCCAAGTGGAGTGCATGAAGAACCCTCTTGGTTAACTCTGAAAGTGGTGCATGGACACTTGTGGACCCAGAATTGTGACTATCTGAAAGTATAGATGTTGTCCCTTGCCTATATAGCAGGTACAGGACTTTCAGGATAGAGCCCCAGAGATATATATCACGAATGCAAGGGTATATGTCACCTTGAGTTGGTACTGCAAGAGCAGAACACCCTAGAAATTAAAAATACACTGATGAATTTGATATTTGAGGTCCCTGACTCTGGATTATTGATAATATCAGTAGCTGACTGAGATTATCACCACCAGATGGTGTGATTATGAGTCAACGGCACATCGCTTTTTAGTAGGATATTGCACTTGGAGTCTTGTATCTAGACGTGTTCGAACACTAGAAGAGAAGACTTCGACGTATTCTCTAGAAGCTTGCATGGCTGAAAGGATGCCATTGTCCATTAACAACATGGCCACAGTCGAAAAGTCCCTATGGATTTTGCTAGAGACTTTGATGAGTCAATCTCTAATTTTGCGTGTTCTGTAACAATTTTTCGAAGTTCTTCTAGTGTGAACTGTGGCACTTGCTCAGCGCCAGGGTAATTTGAAATGACTTCTTTCTTGAAGTCATTCCAAGCTATATTTTCCTTCTTGTAGGACTCGAGTGAACACCAAAAACAGGTAGTGGCAGCATCTACATAGTGAAGACAACCTTGCTTCATTTCTTGGTTATCTGTTGTGATGCCTGCTGCCCTTGCGATGTTTTCATATTTGTCAAAGAATATTGGAAGTTGTTCTTCATATTCCATGTAGGTAGGTAGGTAGGTTGTGTGTAAGTAGCAGCAACCAGAGATGTGCCAATCACAACTCAGGTACTTCAGACTCACAAAGAACAGCTTCAGAAGGTCAGCAGGCCCAGTGGCTAAGTCAAACACTACTTCAGAAGTTCAACAATATGGGTTAGGTAGGTCATAGGTATCTGTACCTATGATTGGGATATACTCCCATATGTCCGAAGTTGATCAGCTTCTGTTTATTCTGTTGGAGTGGCTGATAAGTTAGCCCACCCCCGTTCCTCAGTCGGTCTGGGCTATCCTCTCTAATAATAGTTCAGAACCTTTGCCCTGTACTCTAACATATCTAGGTAGCTTTCCCTTGTACTATAAAGTACTTCAGTACCAGTTCCAGCCACCTTATTGGTATTCTCCATATTCTAATCAGCGGCATCAGTTGCCTGACTAATTCTAGGCCTCAGTAGTCTACTGCCGAGGGTCAAATTCTAGTTCTGAAGCTTGGGTCCAGGGTTAGCTGGCCAGGCACTTGCAGTAGTCATCAAGTATGACCTTTGGAAGTGGCTTCCACCACTTCTCTCATTATGTATGTTAAGTCCATTCAGAACCTCCAACAGTCTTCAGCAGCCATTTAGTCTTGTCTGTACTACCCTTGGTATGGTCCTACACCAATCCATAACTAGTTTCCCAGGTTCAGAAGCACTAGCATAGGTTCTGAAGGCTTCCTATAGGTTTCGGAAGTTGGTATCCTTCATATACTCTGGTTCAGTAGTTCAATATTCTAGTTCAGAACATATCAACCATGCTCAGATGGGTGAGGCCTTTTACTAGCCACTTGGGTCTCACTCTAGTACTCTATATTCCGTAGTTTTTGCAGTAATATTATCTCATTATTATTTAGAAACCTCCAAAATGCAAAGGAAATGTGGTATATTCGTAAAACAGCTGCAACTGTGGAGTGTGACATGTGAGAGCTGGGGCGATAGGGAAAAAATGTGTTGGTGTTGTAAGAGGAAGCCACAGGAATCGCGTGTCGACTTGGTCAGGGCATAGGGTGTTTGGATTTTAGCAGTTCACGGCACCTCGTATTACTAATAGCCAGGCGGTTTGAACAACAAGGCAAATTTGAAAACAAGCGCACAGAGTTTGAGTTAACACAGATGAAATACTTTTGATGTGTTCTCTCCAATACCTGCCTAAAACTTTCCGATGTCGTCAGATTTTGTCACCGACCAGTGGGTGTCATTGGGCGTGAGTGTTCTGAACACTAAAATGTTATCACAGTGGACCTAACCCTCACAGTGCAGAAGCAGAAGACTGAAAGCACTCCAGCAAACGACATATAGGCATTGATGCAAGTGCCTGACAGGTTCAAAGATAGGGCACCGAACAGGCTTTTTGAAAAGCAAGGGTATGAATCGCTCTCTATATTGAATGTAAATGAAGTCACACGGAGTCGCTGATTTTGGCCCATGATCGGTGGCATTCACAAATACTCTTCGCGAACCACCATTGCCATTGAATATGCAATGGGAATATCTGGGGGTGGAACTGTCTACCCTGTGCATGTGGAGGCCATCTGACTCAGGAACTCCAGGTTTTTTAATCTCCAGAATGGTGCTGTTACTCTACAGGAGCAGGGGAAATGGAAGCAGAAACTAACAGATGAGTCCAGGTAAACTGCCAACATGTTCAGTCCTTTCAACCAATTTGGATAACTCATTTATTCCTCCTCGGACGTCCAAGCGGTCTGACAACTTGTGAATATTGGTTCACCCCTGCCTTATGCAAACTGTACAAGGGGATTCTGTATCATTATTCGGATGGATCTGAATAAACCTGGGGTGTCGGAAATCCATCAGAGTTTCCTATGTGTGAGTGCCATGGATCTCATGCTTCAGGTGCATGATGGTCCACCAGTTGGCCAAACAGTGTCAGTTGACTCAAGCCAGACCACCAACTGTAGAAGCTGAAATGCAGTGGAACCGGGTCCCCGTTTGGGGAATGAAGTTGAGTGTCTTTGACGTTCTCAATGTCGCTAGTTTTGGGCATCAGCACGCCACAACTTCAATTCTGGACCCTTGAATGGTTAACCCAAAAATAACAGCCATCCGGACTCGTATAAGGGTGTTTCTTGTTTCTCTCCAGGACACAACCTCTAAACAGTCCAGCCCCGACCTCAAAATGTTATTCTTCAACTGCACTCTCAATTTCTACTACACCCCTTCAAAGTTGAAAAAGGATATAAACATGATCTTCACATTCATCCCACCTACTGGCAACCTCAGCGATAAACAGAATCGTGTTGCCTGGCAAGTTTTTTTTAATCTATTGACCATAAAGTGTTACTCATGTATGTCTAGGAAAGTTTTTACCCTCAAAAAAGGAGATCCTTTGGCTGGCAAGTTCACAGTTGAGTATGACACTGGAAGCAACTAAGCATAAGTCATGTGACTTATGTTGAACATTATATTAGATTTTTTGAAACAAAATTCAGGATGAGACAAGTGGTTTATGCTAAACAGACTGTTGTTTTATGTTAATAATCCTTCATCTGTAATGAAACTGTAGCTCACATGTTGACTCTATGCTAAACTTTAGAATAAGTTTTGTATAAAGGGGAGGAGCTTTATGGAAGATTTATGCTAAAGCCTGGATCAGCATGATGTATACCATGGGAATAGCATAATTCATTTGCTTTATGCTGATATAAAATGAAGCAAGTCTGATTTATGTTGAAATTATATGAAAATGATTCTGTTAACATAAGGAACATGATTTATACTTACATCATGCTAACCTTATTGAAAGGAAGAGCTCAACATAGTGACAAGATAAATTCAACATAATGTATTTGTTTTTTATTAACATTATGTTGAATGTAATATATTGGAGTAAAATAAAGCAATGCTTCACTGATATCATGGTATTCAAGTAATGTTAAGTAGAAAAATCTAGTATAATCTTATTATTATAAACCAGTGCATCATTAAAATAATGTCATGCTAATACTAACTGGCACTATAGAGTGGGCAATTATACAGTCACACATAGCCATTCTATCAGCGAAGGAATGTGAAGGATTGTGAAGGAATGCGAAGGGAAGGGAAATGATTGTGAAGGAATGTGAAAGAATAAATAAGTAGTCAGTTATGTGACTTTTGTTCTGTTGTCATATGATTATGATTATTTGCACCTGGAGACGTGCAATATACTCAACTGCAATGTGTTAAGCTGCTTCTTCAACTTTAAGGTCGTGATTTTGAGTTTCACGTTTAACTTCATCAACGTTCCGTATTAGGTAGGGAACGGTAATCCCAACCGTTGATCTGAAGAACGTACATGAATGGAGGGAATAAAAAAAGAAGTGAGGCGTGACGACGGCAAAAAGAATCTCTATTGACCAACACATGGGCAGTTCCGATGAAGAGAGGAATCAATTAATGTTTAACCGATAAAAGGCCGGTTTGTAGGCGAAACAAAGTCAATACATCACGTATACTTACTGGAGTTTATAAAAAAAAAAACGAGACATTCAAAGATGAAATGGATGAGAAGAGGAAAACAACTAAAGAAAGTAGAGAACGATGCAATATGGGGATGATGCCAAGTTGATCACTCCAATTCATATCAACTGTGAATAGCATTGTACAACTCTCTAGCTGTCGTTAGCCTGCCATCCGTAAGGGGACCAGGAAGGCCAGGACACAGTTTATTCAACATGCGATACGAAAGGAACCGCCAATGCTCATACTCCTCGCTGTCCAGAGTGACGTGGTATAAATTTTTCTCCATTTGATGAGGGCTCCTTGCAAATGTGACTGTTCAGCACGAGATGAGTGATGGGTGCTAAGATGAGCCTGTCCTATTGAAGAACATTCTGTTCAGTAAGAGGATGGATATTCTCGATTTCTGTAAGTGTGTTGGAAACGGATGAAGCTGAAACACAGGGCAGTGTTTGTACAAACATGACGATACCGCAGGAGTGAGGAGCTCTGTGACAGAAGATGGATGGAGGTCTCAGGCCAAGCCCTCAGTATTGATTTTTGCATCATTATGATGTCTTTGAAACAGATATTCACCAAGTTGCACCATTGAGATATCTTGCAGGGTCTAAACTTTACTTGTGTTACTGAGCACAAGGATCTAGTCTACTTGCTTGGACAGAAAGACTTGTCAGGATGACAGACCTGCTGGACAGAAAAAATGGCAGAGTTTGATTTTCAAGTACAATATGTGTCAGGTTCAGAAAATGTCCTTGCGGATGCATTATCACATATATACTCTAATGAACAGCATAGAACAGTTTGGCTGAGGAGTGAGTACATGTATCATGATGTAATCAACAATGACATACTCATCACCCGTAAAATTACAATGCTGCTTCCCGTCAGCATTGAGGCCTCGTGTCTTGTACTGGAGCTTTTTTGTGATGAAACTTCATAGTGTGAGTAGACGGGAAAAGGATCTTTCCCAGAAAATGTGTGATCATTTTGATCTTAGTGACTTACAACAACAAGAGCAGGGCGAGAGCCCAAAAACTGCAGATAGTGCCAGCCAGGAAAAGTCACAAATAAACAAAATACCAAATTACCCTTACAGCCAAATGAGGCTTCCCGGTCTACACTGTCAACTGTGCTCTCACTCAACCAATCAGTACCTAGAAATACATCTACATGTAACAAACTGTCTTCCAAGTCAAACTAAAAAGGTGCTGACTCAAAAACAGAAGACTATTTTCCCTTGACTGGGTTGCACAATGTCTTGTTGACTAGAGCATAGACTAGGTATTTGGTGTGCTGTTTTGGTTATGAGGCACAGTCACAAATGTACTTTTTGGGTTATGAAGCAAGGTCACAAGGTGAGGACTTTAACTACAAGCCTCAATCACAGGATAGAACACTATAAAGCGGTAGTATAAATAGACTTCAAAAGTAGTACTTAACTGAAACTGGGACTTGGATTGAGAGGAGAGTAAAATAAAAACATCAGAACTGAGGTACAGGCAAGTATTTACTGAGCTTTAAATATCAGAGTCTGTACCAAAGTGAAACCAGAATGTATCTGAGTCGAAAAGCCAAACCAGAAATTGTAATAAATAAGGTAAGGTTAAACCACAAGGTGAAATAAATGAGAGAAGGCTTCTCTGGGAACCCTTGATTCATTGTTAAGGGAAGACCATGCAGTGAAAATAAATGTAGGAAGGCTGGAACTTGGATAGAACATGTGTAGATAGTGGGAAAACTGTGTGTGAGGTTGAAATATTGATATAATATGATGTGGGAAGAAACTGGAAGGCTCTGATGGGGAAACTGGGAAGCTGTGGCAACTGTTTTAATGCTGGTTTGTGTCCAGGGGCCATGGACAAGTGTAAGAGAGGGCATATGTGGTCTCAGCCCCAAGGAAAGGGTGTGAACAAAGGGTAAACCTGAGGAAAAAATGAATAATAGAGTGATTGAATGGATATTAGGGACAAGGGGTAACCAGGGAAAAAGGATATGGGTCTGCCAACAGTGCACAGTAAAATATGGCCATGACACCACAACACAAAGAAACTATAGCTCTCCACTCTTTGTGGTATCTCTAGTCTCTCCTGAAATCTACATGGTTTACAATGGGCCTCTCAAGTGACTCTACCAATACTGCGAGGTTACCGTGTTCCACATGCTGCCCTCACAAATGAAGACAAGTTGACAACAACGTCTCAATGCTAACACTGTGACAGATAGCATTCACCAGCCAATAGTTCCAATACATATAAACCAAACTAAAAATAAACCTTCACGAAAACTCTCTTTAGAATGGTAAAGCTGCTGGATACAATATCCTCCTACCCCAACTGATGGCAACTTACTACTTGAAATTAGCATCTCAATCGTCAGATTCAACCGTGTAGCCGCCCTACTTTGAATGAGACACTAGACATTACTTCAGGTAAATAAAAATACAACTTACCTGGGGACCCTCAGTGAAAATCCAGTTAGAAACCGCTGTGCACAAACAACCGATTATTATTGGGTGAGTGGGTCAGCTCACCAATAATTAAATTTCTACTCACCCGGCAGTTTGGCAAGTTCGACATCCCAAATCAACCCGGTCTCCACGTTACCTGACATCAAAGAATTCTCTGTCTCCTAACGCTTAGACATTTCTAAGGCTGCGTTGAAGACATTCAAACTCACGCTGATATTGAGAGTTGGCATAAAGCAGCAGTTTTGGATGGAAGCTGACTGCAGCAGCACCACTTTCGCTTTTCAGGAATGTCATTATGTATGCAAAGCACACACTTAGAAATCCATTCACTCACCCGACTTTAAACAAAAAGGTGGGTGTCAGGGTACCCATACCATGACTGTCACGAGTCACAGTGCCTAGAGAGCATATCCCAGTGGTTAAAATAATCCCCGCAATCACATCACACAGAACAACTCAATATTCACCAACAGCAATCTTCTGATACATTGTAGTCCCATTCTCGGCCTTAAAGAGCTGTCCACCAATCGTAGTGGGTTCAGTCCAAGTGCCGTTCGGTTGCAGGGTGGTAGATTGGCCGGTCTGTTCAAATTATGAGCATGTCATGGAATGGGTATGAATGGAATTTCAGAGCAGACCGTCATCTCCTGCATAACTTGGGGTTGGATCATGTTACCGTCAGTCTATCACTCCAGTGAGCAGATGTGAAAAATGAAATGCAACAGAGAACTTACAAGTTGCACAGTGCTGAAGCCAAACTCGGCACTATAGACGACTTGGAAACTTCCAGTGCCACCGGGGCCCTTGTGGAGCTGAGCAACATACCTGGAAATGAACTAGTATCACCTTGAGGCAACAAATATGACAAAAACAAACCAAGCAGCACGATTCTGTTCTGGACCGAGCTCGACATCCGAGGGTGGTGTGAATGTGAAGATAGCATTCACATCTACTGACAATTCCTTAGGGGCGTACTTGAAGTTGAGAGTGCGGTTCATGGTGCGAGAGATAGAATTTTGCTCTGTGGAGAGGTGTGTCCTGTTATAATAACCAACGAAGAACACTCCTTTTATATAGCTCACGCTGGCTAAGGATCTGCCATTAGAATTGGGGGTGTGGTCATGCTGACCAAAACGGGCAAGACCGAGAGTGCCCAACGGAGGTCCCTGACACTTGAGCTCCCCGCAGTGCCTGGTCAATACACTGGACTGGAGCCGTTTTGACCGTGGAATCAACTTGTGGGGTCGAGTTCTATAGGGGTTCTGGTTTGTGTTAGACTGACACTACTCAAGGAACTTATGACCCTTCAACGCGTACTTCCAAATGACTCGGTTGGGCAAACGATGAAGACTGCCAGCTCCTTCGCTTATTTCCCCTGCTCCTGTAGAGTGACAGCGCCATTCCGGAGATTAAAAGGCCCCGGTAGCCTTCCCGAATCAGATGGCCCCCACAGGGTATCGAGCTCCACCCCCACATACCCCATCGCATATTCAATGGTGGTTCGCGAAGAGTATCTGTGAACGCCACCGATCGCGGGCCAAAATCAGTGACTCCGTGTTTCCTTCATTTACGTTCAATATCGAGGACGATTCTCACCCTCGCTTTCTAGAAACCTTGGTCACCGTTCCTCTATTCTTGAACCTGTCAGGTACTTGCATCAACGCTGTCAGACGGGGCGGTGAATGATCATCGATCATCGATTAACCGATACCTGAGCGTTGGGCTTGATGTGAAGTGTGAGATATTACATGGGTGATAAAAAACATCGTATATCATTCAAATACAAAAATGGGATAATCAATACACAGTGCAGTCCAGCCATAATGTCGTCGGAATATAGCAGCTACAATGTGCACGTGATAACTATTTGGAAAAACGCCACTCTTGTATTAAAGTTGTAAGTGGAGCGTTGGTCAAGGACGTCAACCAATAGAGAAACCGAAGACCAACGTTTGATCAAAGCTTGAATATGAAGATCAAGAGGCGTGTAGTATTCCCAGGCACCTGCCTTTTTTTTTAGATGACACCCTTAATGCCTTGCCGTGACGGCGGGCTTTCCCTTTATGGGCCACAGAGTTTTTTTGAAGCGAAGTAGATAGTACGTGTCAAATCGATTATTTCTGCGGGATTTGACCTAAGATAGCCCATCAGGGTCATGGCTGAGATGCTTTTATTCTTCTGCTTCCGCACTGGAGTCACCTAGTACTAAGTATTTTTTATGTAAGGTGGAACCTCAGGGTAAGTCCACTGCGAGAACATTTTAGCGTTCAGAACACTCGCGCCAGTGACATGTCCGTGGATGCTATCGGTCGGTAACAAACCCCGATGATGTCTGAAGGTTTTAAGAAGATAGAGAGAATACATCAACAATCTTCGGCATTTGTTAACTCAGAACTTTGTGCTCTCGTTTTTGAGTTGGCGTTGTCGTTCAAACGGCCTGGCTATAGGCACTAATAGTAATACGAGGTGCTGTGAACTGCTAGAATCCAAACACCTGACCCAGTCGACACGCGACTCCTAAGCTTCCTCTTACCACACCCCCATATTTTTATACCCCGCCACCCGCTGCCCCTTTCTTTTCCCATATTACGAGGATTTATAGATATGCAATCTCAAGTGCCTGCCAGTCTCTTTCAAGGACTTATGTTCTTACCATAAAAAAAAATAAACATACCAATGGGAAAAATAATGATTACAATTTACTTATGCCCACCCAACCACCTTCACCAGGTCGTGCGCCCCATTAAAGGGAAAGAAGCCATCTCGATAGCTTCGAGAAAGGAGGGTGTAATCCATGCAAAAGGAAGTAAATGCTTAGGAATATCACAGGTCCAAGACCCGACGACCTTTTTAGACTTTAAAATATGTCGGATAGGTTGTACTATCCCCGAAAATTATGTAGATGTGATGGAAGTTCACACAAACTTGGGGTAAATGTGCCAAGACCTGGAGAGAAAAGATTAGGATCCGACCGTGTCGGTAAAGGATTAGGTTCACTGGAACTGTGGAGAATCAGAGAGGAGCTCCTTGGGTTATTGCGAACGATGGGTGGAAATAACTCAAGGTAGGCTGGCGCGGATGAGGAAGCAGTGCGAAGAGAAGCACGGCATTTGAAGGCATATTGGAAACAGCCGTAATCTGGACATAGATCGGAACGACGAGCGTTCAGTGCTTCCCAAGGCGAACCGTTGGATGTGGGGGTTCAAACGTAAGACGATGACCGTACAATGCAAGTCGTCTTATCTCCGTTCTTCGTAGAACTGTTTCGACATAGATGGGACACGGCGGAAAGAACCGAACCATCCACTAAGACAAGGACTCCCGGAAGCAAAACTCACCATCCTTAAGGGATTTCGGTCTGCTTCAATGCCGGCGTGATATACTGGGAGAACGCTGGGGTAGATCATTACTCGCATATTGAACAGACTGACCTTCTCTGGGCGAGGCTTGAGCTTATGTCTGCTGAGGTCTGCTTGTAGTCGCGTCGTTCTGTCCTTCAACACCTGTAACCAGCTCTCATAATTCAGATCCGTTTTTATGGTCTGTCTAGATTTCAAAACTTTCTAAGGTTCCCGGTAGGCACTGTTACCATTCTCAAAGAGCTATGATGATAGCTAGCATTTCCTTGTCATAAATTTCATAGTTTTGTTCTGCATTATTTAGCGCATGAGAAAGGAAAGCTATTGGTAGCCATTTTCCATCTTTTGACTGTGACAACACAGCTCCTATGGCAAGTCTGAAGAATCTGCCTCTATGCGGAATTTACCCTTGTCTCGGGGGATGGCCAAGACTGGTTCAGTTGTGACTCTTCTTAGTTCACCAAATGCAATGTCCTGGTCACTACCCCATTCCCAGTTCTTCTTTCCAGTAAGCCTTGTTAGGGCTTTTGCTACATCTGAGAAACCTCTAATAAATTGCCAATAAAAGTTGATGAAATCCAGAAACTGTTGTATGTATCTTTTGTCCTTGGGTTTTGGCCATTCACTAACAGCATTAACCTTAAGGGGGTCCATCTTGACTTGCCCATTTCCAACAATTAATCCAAGGAATCCAATCTCTAGTTGTTCAAATTTACATTTTTCAGGCTTCAGATACAATTTGTGTTCTCAAAGTTTCTTCAAAATGCATTGTACCATCTCTCTGTGTTCCTGTAGAGTTCTGGTAAAGACAAGAATGTCATCCATATAGACCACAACTTTGCCTGTGTTGATTTCTTCCCGAAAAATCTCATTCATTATTGTTTGAAATGTGGCTGGTGAATTAGTGAGGTAAAAGAACATGACAAGTGGTTCAAACATTTCTTGGTTGGTCAAGAATGCTGCCTTCCATTCATCTCCCTCTTTAATCCTAATATTTTTGAAGCCCCATCAAACATCCATTTTTGAGAAATAGACTGTACCCTTCAGTTTGTCAATCAACTCCTGTGTCAATGGCAGGGGATATTGGTTTTTTATTGTCTGCTCACTGAGTTTATGATAGTCTTGTACAGGCCTTAACTCCATCCTTCTTCTTGACAAAGAAGAAGGGGGAGGAAAATGGGGATTTTGATTTCCATATTTGGCCTGTCTTCAGATTCTCTTCAAGGAGTTCATCTAGCTCTTTCTGTTCTGCTGGACTTAGAGGGTAGATCTTTGCAGAATTCTGACCCTTTGCACCTGGTACTAGTTCAATAGCATGGTCTCAAGGGTGCTATGGTGGTAGTTGAATCCTTGTTATCAAACACATCTCTAAAGTCATGGTAGAGACCAGGAATAAGATTTTCAAACAATTGCTCTCCTTTATTCTTTTGGGTATCAGAGGCTAGTTTAGTGGAGATGTTTTCCCCAGGCTCTGATATGTAATTCTTCTTGGAAGTCTATCATCAGAATACAATCTCCAGCTTCTATTTCTGGACAATCATCTTCTAGCCAATCATCTTCTGGTTCATCATCAGACTCAATTGGTTGGCATTCAGGTGGACATCTGGTGAATGAAATTTTACCTGTGTGCCAATCAATATTGGGGTTGTGTTTGACTAACCATTCATGGCCAATGAACATGTCAGCTTTGCCTAGGTTGGTTACAGCAAAACTGAGTGTCTCTACATGGTTATCAATTGTGACTCTTAGATCAACATATTCAGACATTGGTCATCCTGCATTGAATATCCCATCAGTATTATATACAAGAACAGGCTTGGCATGTTTCTTTGTATTGATGCTATGTTCCTGAACAAATCAAGCACTGATTGCACTTCCTGTACATCCACTGTCAAGAAGGGCTTTGTTATTTATAGATCTTTGGTCATCTAATGTGTTGACAACCAGATCTATATTTGTCTGACTGCCATGACCTTGAATATACTTTGGTTGGGTTCTCATTTCTTCAAGAGCTTCAATAACCTTCCAGTCATTGAGTATGTTGAGCTCTCTCAGAGATGATTCAGTACACTCATTCCTTCTTTTGGAATGAACTAGGGTTTTTAGAAGATCAATTCCTTGATCAATTGAAGTTTGCCTTAGACATTGGGCATACCATGGGCTTGTCCAAGGACACATCTGTAGGCCATCAAACCAAGTGCCTTTTTCAAACTATTTCAATGTGTTGTCTATTTCTGGGATGACTACATTATAATTTACAAAATCAAAATTGTTCCCCCTTAGAGTCAGTACTGTCTCCTGGGGTTTTCCCTGCTCTTCTAATAGTTGTTTAAGTAGGTCCTTCTTCTCTTCAGATGAAATCCCTCTAACATTGAACCATTCCTTTTCCTTCTGGGCATTCAAAGAATCTGTGCCCTGATTTTTTGCATTTATGGCATAGTCCCTTTTTCTTCATAGCATCAATGCCCATTGCATTTGGGTCTGGGGATGAGGGTGTTGGCTCCTTTTTAACCTCAGCAGGCTTTGCTGAAGCGGGTGTTGTTCTCCTGGTTGAAGGCTTGTGTGCCTTCTCTGACCATCCAGATCCAGATCCATGTTTCTGTGATGGGTATTCACGGTTCTGTCTGGAGCTTCAATCCTGATTTGAGGCTTCTATCATCCATTCACCTAGAGTTGTTGGTGTAGGATGCAAGATCCAGACTGATGTCCTCAACCCATCATTCAATCCTAATTTGAACCAGGATAGAAGTGCTTCCTGGTCAAACTTTGTACTATTCATGATGCCTTTGAATTGTGTAATATATTCATCAGCAGTTCCTTTGCCTTGGAACAGCTTGGTAAGCTTGGTGTGTAGCTCAACTTTGGTGGAGGAGTATTTGAAGTAGGCAACAAAGGCAGCCTGAAAGTCTTCCCAGCTCTCCGGTGCATCTCTAGCTCCTTCAATGATCAACTTTCTCTGGAGATCTGCCCAGTTCCAAGCAATATTGGTGCCTCCAGATATCGTTGACAAGGCATAAACAATCCTGCCATCATTGCTGGTAATTCTCTTGCCTCTAAAATAGAAGATTATTGCATTGAGAAAGCTGTCAAATGGGGTCAGCAGCTGGCTGCACCTGGGGAGGATTTTGGTCAGACATGATGTAGATGTGAGGAATATAAATGAATAGGGATTCTGATCAATAGAACCTTGGGCCAGGCACACAACCCTGATCTGGACCTTAGGTGTATAGTGTGGTGAAGCACTGGTAGTGAACACACAGAGACTGGAGCAGAGGCTCGACAGTTGATGACTAGTCCCAAGACAAAGATGATCGATACTACCCAGTATCCTACAGAGTACAGATACGCACCTAGTCCCAAGACAAAGAGGTCAAGATGGGGGACTAGGTGACGAGTCGGCCTATATATACTACTTGGCATGTGACCTATGATGTTGTGACCTGTATCGTATGGAAACTAATAGAACATAGCAGAAAGGAATAGAACACAGTGGAATAGAAGTAAAAGATAAGATCCAGGGGTGAAACAGAATGATGTCATGTATCATAGTGAAAGGAAAAGAGACTGTAGGAAGGTAAATAAAAATGGTACGCACTTCGTGACATTACCCCCCTTCTAAGACCATCATCCTCAATGGCTATCGCTTCGACTTCTTCTTTTTCTTCTTCGGCACCAGTATATCTAACTCCCCCACAGCATCTGGGTGCTCTGCATGGAACTCCTCCACCAGTTCCTGAGCATTTGCCACATTTTCTGCCAGCTCCCAGGAAATATGTCCTTCATCCCAGCCTTCCCATTTTACCTTGTATTGTAATTTTCCTCTGTGAATCCTGCTGTTGAGGATTTTCTCCACATCATACTCCCCTATCGCTCCATCCTCCTCCAGCTCTATCGGTCCAGGTTGCAATGGATGTTCTCCATTGATATTGTTGCTGCACCAGGGAGAAAGTTTATTGACATGGAAGACTGGATGGATTCGATGTTGCCCCCAAGGAAGCTTCAGACAGTAGTCCAGGTCTCCTATGCATTCCAATACCTCGAATGGCCCCAGCTGTTGGTCTGAGAGCTTGCAACTTGGTGTTTTCAGGTCGATATCTTTGGCATTCAACCATATGTGGTCTCCAACCTTGAACACATGAGCTTCCTTCTTTCCCTTCTCATACACTGCCTTCTGTTCCTTCTTCACCGTTTCCAGTGCTGCTTGCATGTCCTTCCGCAACTCCTTCAACACCTCGATCCATTCATCTATGTCCTTCCATCCTGTACGCTGTCCCACCAGGATGTTGAATAGGGGCTGGTATCCATATACTGCCTCAAATGGGGAGAGATTGTGTGCAGAGTGAGTTTTGGAGTTGATGATGAACTCTGCCATTGGAAGGTGTTTCACCCAGTCCATCTGCCTCCTTCCCA
>MU127856.1:55109-69987 GCA_014904975.1 Marasmius fiardii PR-910
CTTTGTCATTGGGACTAGTTGTTGACTGTTGAGCCTCAGCTCCAGCCTCCGTGTGTTTGCTACCAGCGCTTCACCACACTGGCGACATTACCTAGAGGGAGCGGAGAATCCGGTCAACGTGGTTACAGATCATAAAAACTTGGAATACTTTACCACTACCAAGATTTTAACTCGTCGGCAGGTGCTGTGGTCAGAATATTTATCCCACTTCAACATGGTAATTTGTTTCTGGCCAGGCCAGCTCAGAACTAAACCAGACGCTCTCACTAGACGATGGGACATCTATCCTAAAGAGGGGGATACTGCTTACGCCTCACTTAATCCACATAATTTCTGCCCAGTTTTCACCCAAGAACAACTTTCCGCTTCACTCTGTGCTACTTTCCTTGAAGGTCCAGTCCTTCATGCAAGCGTTATTATGGACATTGAACAACTTCAGAATGACATTCGTACTGCACAATCCAAGGATGATTCTCTTAAGGATCACTTCAGATCCGCTGAATGACGTTGTTTCGAGCAAGTTATATGAACAAACTAACTCAAAAAGATGCTATATGCAAATGGGGTTCTGGCGTTGTCAAAGGTTCCGCACAGAGAAATCTGATTAAACTCTATATACACCGAATAATAGACTTAGAACGTAGTCTAGAACGAGGTGTGAGGTTATATAAGTTTAGGTGTGGACGGAAACAGCAAAAACAGAGTCAGAACAATGTCTATAGAAGACTCGAACCGATATATGACAGATCAGAACAGAACAGCACAGTCAGACAGAATCAGAATGACCAAACAACCACTCAGGGAAGTTTATAGTCGCAGACAGAACAGCAGACAGGACAGAACAGCAGTAATGGGCAACAGACCCAACAGTAACAGACAGAGACAGAACAGTGAGGGCAACAGACCCTTAAACAGTAACAGACTCAGTCAGAACAGTGCCAGTTTCAGTTCAGATTTGTAATATACCAGGTCTGAGATCGACTCAAGAACAAGGTTCAGATTCAGCTTCACTGACTTCAAGTCAGGGCGGAAAGGTTTCAGGTTTAATTCAGGGTTTTATCAGGTTTAATTCGTCTATTTGGCTAGGCCAGAAACAAGGTGATATAGAATACTACAGCAAGTACCACAATTGACTTAGGCACTGAACTGCAGCAAATACAACAGATTGCTCCCTGCAAACCGAAACAAAAAGTGATACAGAGCTACCACAAATTGCTTGGAGATTCTCAAATGAAAACCTCGCAGCTTATATACTGTCTACCTATCTATGCTTACAAATACTAATATATGGCCAATACAAACTGATACAAATGCAGAAATTGTCTATATACAGAAAGCAGAGACCAGAAAAGCAGTTGCAGACAATATAATATTATTATTTGAGGTATTTCTCGACGTGGGCATGTGGCATGTCCGTCAGTGGGTTATAGATGTCCCGTTGACTCATAATCACGCCATCTGGTGGTGATATCTCAGTTAGCAACTGATCTTATCGATAATCCGGAGTCAGGGACCCTGAATATCAAATTCATCGGTATATCTTTAATTCCTAGGGCGTTCTGCTCTCACAGTACCAACTCATCGTGGCATATACCCTGGTATTTGTTATATATCTCTTTGTGGCTCTACTCTGAAAGTCTAGTACCTGCTATATAGGCAAGGGACACTGTCTATACTCTCAGAGAGTCGTGATTATGGATCCACAAGTGTCCATGTGCCACTTTCAGAGTTAACTGTACTCATGCGCTCCACTTGTGTGAGTCATCATATGAAGCCAATCAGGTTCGTCTGATTATGCATCGGGTTTAACTGCTTCCACAGCTGTGTCAGACCAGTTCTAGGTTGTCGTATTGGCCGATGGTTCAGTCATATACAGTATTCAGAAGGTTCCCATTGCCAAGTTTGAATCCCCTTGGTCGCAGGTCTGTATATGGTATTTTTAATGGTTCCTCAAGTTATATAACCTTATAGAACGTCTACCCAGGTTTGTAGCTTGTTCTAGAATGGCACGCTAACTCTTGGACAGCGTATAGACATGTTTCGGACCATCCCATAGCTCTTAGTCTGAAGAGTAATCATCTTATATACCCATGAACTATGATAGCATTTGAAGCCTACCAGTAGTCTGTCGGTATTAGATGCTTCATATAACAGTGTACTGCTTTAACTGGCTGCTCGGGGCTCACACCAGTTCTTATATAGCCATGTTATCTTTGTCCTATATTCAGGATGAGGCAAATTCGGTTTATATTGGGTACTTAGCGTTACTGTCATTACACTGTTTTGGATCTGGATAAATCCCGATGGACTTTAGATGATACAGGCTTCCTCAAATTAGATGAACATATCTATGTTCCAGATGCTAAAGATCTCCGACTCAGAGTTTTACGCATTCATCATGACCATGTCTTAGCTGGACATTTTGGTCAAAACTGGACTCTGGACACTATCCGCAGGCAATACACCTGGCCTCACATTCGTGAATTTGTCAGAGACTAAGTTAAGTCATGCGTGATTTGTGCTCGCAACAAGGCTCCAAGACACAGACCATATGGAATGCTTCAGCCCTTACTGGTTCCGGAATGTCCATGGGATTCCCTCTCCATGGATTTCATCAAGGAACTCCCGGATTCCAACGGGTTTAATTTAATACTAGTAATCATTGACCGTGCTTCTAAACAAGCCATCTTCATCCCTATGGACATTACCATTACTTCTGAACAACTTGCATGACTTTTCATTATCCATGTATTTTCTAAACATGGTGTTCCCCAACATGTCACTTCTGACCACGGATCCGAGTTCATTTCCCATTTTATGCGCTCACTAGGAACCGCTCTAGACATGAAACTCCACTTTACTTCTGGATATCACCCTTCCGCCGATGGACAAACCAAACGAGCTAACCAGACTCTCGAGCAATACATCCGAGTTTACTGCAGTTACCAGCAGGACAACTGGGATGAGTTACTTCCCATTGCTGAGTTTGCATACAATAATGCTCCAAACGCATCCACCGGTATTTCACCATTCTATGCAAATAAGGGTTATCATCCAAACATTACAGTTCATCCGGAACGGGATCTCGCATCTGAGCGGGCCTGCCAGTTTGTTGTGGATTTAGATCAACTTCATGCTACACTCCGTGACGAAATAGCTGCTGCTCAAAAGTGCTATAAGGAACAAAAGGATAAACAGCTTATGCCACATCCCGACTGGAAAGTAGGAGACAAGGTTATGGTCTCAGCCAAAAACATTAAGACCACTCGACCTACTAAGAAGTTTTCCGAGAAATTCCTTGGCCCATTTGAAATCATTGCTAAACCATCCACAGTCACTTACACCCTTCGGCTTCCAAGGGAACTCCGCTCCATTCATCCTGTTTTTCACGTATCACAACTACAATCCATTCTTTTGAATCCTATCTCTAATCGAGTTCAGGACCCGCCAGGACCCGTCAAAGTAGTTGATGTTGGCCGCACTCTTACCTACCTATTCTGGAATGCTTCTTATAGCCGTTATACTTAGTATATAAGTTGTATGGTTTCATAGCGGTACTTCAGAATTGAAATCATCTTAGGATAGCTCTCTCTCTCTCGCTTTCCAACTGGACTAAGTCAGCCCAACTCAAGGTGTCGTTGTCTAATAACTTCGACTACTGACAAGTCTAGTTTAATTCTCACCCATCGGAACAAGTCGGGTTCCGCCAGATTCCTTTGTCTTGTCTCTTCCTAATTTCTCTCTATTCACTCTCACATGTCCTTAACAGTTCCTCAATACACTTTCCTTCTCCAACTGCCTCCTGAGCCTATATTAGGTTCTCCTAGAATACCCTCAGAAGGGTAATCTAGATAGCTGTTGACAGGGTGTATCAATATACTCTCTTCCTATACTCTTGCATTATCATCCTAGGTGGACCCATGTGGGTCTGGAATTGGGGTCGCACAGCCATGGGTTAACTGAGTCAGCTTCCAGAACATTGGGCACCAATGTCCATTCCCTCAGATCCCGTTCAGGTTGCTCTTTCATATATCCCCTTTTAGGTTTTTCTCCTTCTTAGGACCCTCCTCAAGAAGCGTCCTTAGGTCAATATCTCTTCTTCTCCAAACAGGCTACTGAGGGCAGCCCCTAGGTAGGTCATACGCTAGGAATATCTCCAAGTAAACCTTAGTTATCATTGGAAGGTTTCCTCCAGAGGGCCTTCCAGCCTATCGTCCTTGTGGCTATGTGTAAGCCTGTGGGTCCCAAATCGCTGACCCTGACAACCACTTTCCATGGATAAGGTCTGTTGGTGTAGGCTGCCATATGTTTCAACGGCTTTCAGATCTTCACTAATCTGCTCCACTCAGAAGGAACTCCATCGGGAGGCCCTTTCTGAAGCCAAGATCATCAGATTTTGTCTATCGCAGTCCCTCAGGAGGATCTGTCCGAAGGTCGCATGTCTCCTTTGACAGCTTCCTATTCCAAACATTCCCTTCTGGGAAGCACTCCCTGAGGCTCTGGCTACTCCTGAGGATGATTCCCCAATTCATGAACTCTAACAGGAGTTCCCTTATTATGTGTATTCCCTCTGTCTAGCCATCTGAAGCACCTCACTAAGGTCTTCTCGCTGGACATTACACTTTTCGTTGCGTGTCATCTTTACCAGGTACCTCCTTAGGACCTTACTATCTTTCTCTAATATATGGCTTCTATATCCTCAGTGCCTCCTCCAATAGACGTAATTTGTAGTCTACCAATGTGATATCTCTGGGCTCTAAACTCTGTGTCTCTAGCCAACTTTGTCAAGTCAAACTCCTGCCTCCGAAGGTGCCTCAGAAGGTACTTGTCACCATGGGGATGGGTCTAGTCAGGCGTCATCAAGGTCCCTGGATGGGACTTCTAGAGGTATTTCTGGAGCGGCAGTACTTAGGTGTACTTGCCAATTACTCCTGACCTTGGCACCTATTATTCTCTACAGGTTTCGAGATGGTTTCTGAGGCGCCTCTGGAACCTATGGTTCCCAGTATGGGTCTTTCTCCAACAGTATAGGTCTTGCATATCCCCTCAGTTTATACCTAATCTTACTAAAATAGAATAGGAAATGAATAAATTTAGGTTGCCTACATGCGCAGGCACAACACCAGGGGTACATAAACTCTGCTGTGATGATAGACCAAACCATTATCCTCCTCCCATTGAGATAATCCATTTGCTAATCTCTTCAGACCTCCCTCCTTCAGCTTCCTCAGCCCTTCTAGCACTTCTGCTTCTTTCTCTGATGCTCAGTGAATCCGTTCCTCCAGTGGATTGACCAGGGTGAACACAGCTATCCTATGAAACTGGTCTGGTGAAAGTACAACCTGTTGTCGGTTGTCCTCATGATCTTGGACGCAGTGATGTGGCATCCATGATAGTGCATCGGCCTGAGTGTTACTTTTCCCTGCATGGTGAACCAGCCAGAAGTTGAACCTAGATAGGTAGAGGGACCAACGAGCTTGGCGTCGAGTAAGATTCTGTGCCATTTGCCAGTATTCCAAGTTACTATGATCAGAGATGATTTCAAACTCCCCTTGGAGGCCTTCTAGGAAGTAGTGCCAGTCCTTCAGGGCCTCTATGATTGCTAGCATTTCCCTGTCATAGATCTGGTAATTCCTCTCTGCTGGTTGCATCGAAGCTGAGTGATATGCCACCAGGTGCCATGTACCATCCTCCTGCTGCTGCATAAGGGCTCCTCCAGTAGCATAACCAGAAGCATCCACTTCTATCCGAGTTGGTTTGTCTGGATCCCACAGGGCAAGAATAGGTGCTGAGATGAACACTGTCCATATTTCTTCAAATGCTGCCTGTTGTGTTCCCCACTCCAACCAGGCATCCTTGCGTGTTAAATCGTTGAGTGGGCATGCAATCCTCGAGAAATCCCAGATGAAGCGTCAGTAGAAGTTGGCAAATCCTAAAAATCCACGAACGTCATGTACTGATTTTGGTGTTGCCCAGTCTCGTACCACAGCTACCTTCACTGGATCCATATGGACTCTCCCCTTGCTTATCAGCAAGCCCAGATATTCCACCTCTGTCTTCTCGAACTCGCACTTCTCAGGTCAAAGATACAGGCTATTCTGCTGTAGCTGTTTGAGGACCTTTTTAACCATGTGACAATGTTCCCATAAGTCCAAACTGAAAATCAGGATGTTGTCCAGATATACTGCTACCTTCCCTGCCACAATAAGGTCAGCAAAGATGAGGTTCATCAGGGACTGGAATGTAGCCAGGGAGTTGGTAAGACCAAAGAACATGACCGTTGGCTCAAACAGCCCTCGATTTGTTGCAAACCCTGCCTTCCATTCATCCCCCTCCTTAATCTGTATGTTGCTGTAACCCCACCTTATGTCGAACTTGGTGAAGTATTTTGCATTGTGGAGTCGGTTGATGATGTCAGATACTAGTGGGAGTGGTGTCCAGTTTTTGACTGTAAACTCATTGAGCTGTCGGTGATCCTGCACGAACTATAGCTTTCCATCTTTCTTCTTTATGAAGAACACTGGAGATGCCATGGGTGATTTGGAAGGTTGGATGTACCCTTTCCGTAGGTTCTCCTCAATAAATTGGTCCAGTTCTTCCTGTTCTACTGGGGACATGGGGTAAATTTTTGTACAAAGCGACTCTGGAGCCCCAGGAGTGAACTCGATAGCATGATTCCATGGCTTGTGTGCCAGCAACTGTTCTGATTCCCATTCTGAAAAGACCTTGCTATACTCCCAATAATGCTCAGGGACCATCTCCTCAAACGTCTTCTTCGGCTTGAGTTTCTGTGCCGCTTCTGCAAGTTGTTGAGAGTAAGTGTACCCTGCTGCAATCCAAACCTGTTCCTTAACATCCTTGATAATCCCCTGCCTGAGCCAGTTCCGATGAAGGGCTCGATTGGCCTTGAGAACACAGAGTCGTGGTTGTTTCTCCTCTTCTGTCTCCTCCTGCCCTTTATGTCCATTATCCTGATCCACGGTTTCCTTTGCTGTGTTGTCTCAAGTATCCTCTAGTACCCCTTCACCCAGAGTTGTCCCACCAATTGCTTCCCCTTCTCTATCTGCTATGTCCTCTATCGTTACTCTGTGGGTCCTAATCGATAGCAATCCTCTCGACCAGTCTACATCTGGATTCAACAGTCTCAGCCAGGGTAGCCCCAATATTACGTCCTCTTCACCTAGATCTGTGATCAGAAAATCCACCCAGTGTTTGTGTCTGTCTACCGTTATCGCCAGCTGTGCAAACTCTTGTATACTGCCAGCCTGATTAAGGGTACCATCGATATTGAACACCTGTACTGGCTTCTTTAACTGAAGTTTCCGTAAATTCTTCTCTTCTGCGAATCTCCTGCTCATGAACAAGCCCATTGCTCCACTATCCACCATAACCACCGCTGTCGTTTGTAATCTCCCATTCTCGATCTTCATGTGTACTTGGAAATGTGATGAAGCAGGTGTACATTCGCGAGTCATGTTTATGGTACATGAAGATACAGAATCATAGTTCGAAGATGGGCATACTACATTCAGCTTCCAGGACGCTCTCGTTGTGGCTGAGATGGGCGTCCTTCCTAAAAACCCTGCAGCTTGTTGACAATGGAGCTGAGGCGAGCCAGAAGGCTGTTGAGCTGTGCAATCTGGGCAGTGAGCTGTCCCTGACTGTCTGGAGCTACTGTTGGGTTGCTGGGCACCAGGGAAGAGGTGGACGTGACAGTGGTCATGGGGTCATTCGGAGAATGGTGACTCCCCCCTTCCTCATCAAAGAGCGAGAAATTCTCCTCCGTATTAGTCGCTGCAATCCGTTGGCGACCTCTTCCAGCTAGTACTCCTCCCCTTTCCTTTCCCATAAACTTGTCCTGGCAGACCTGTTCCAAATGACCCGCCCTCTTACAGTAGTTGCACGTAGCACCTCATGTGCAATTGCAGTCCTTCTTTAGGTGCAGGTCACCACAGCCAAAGCACCTGTTCCTCATTTGTCTCAAAAAGTCCTCCCAAGTGCCAGTCCTCCAGTTCGAGGTTGAGGTGGCATCAACATCCATTGTGTTCGGGTCCATTCCTCCTCCACTACTAGACTGTGCTCAAGCACCTCCTCATCCAATGTTCAAAGCCAGGTTGTTAATGCTAATGTCCAACTTGTTCACCCTCACAATGAGTTCGCTAAGGTCCCTTGGCTCAGTCATGGCAACTGCTGACGCCAATCCTACCAACTTCCGCATCTCCAACGTGAGTCCCTCTACGAAATATTGATGCTGGTCATAGTCCAAGAGCTTGGTGAGACTGGCCAGCTCCATGAATGTCTGGGCATAGTCAGAAATGGACTCATTCCATCCTTGCCTCAGTACCCAGAGGTCAGCCAATGCCTGCTTCTCCTCATTGATAGAGGAAAAGTGGCCCCTGAAGGCGGTGGTGAAGTCGACCCACCTGCCATTGAAGATCGGGCCGACATTGGTGGGGTCATTTGACCTGGTTAGGAACTGGTTTGCCCAGTTGCCGGCCTTGGAGGTCATCAGGTTCAGGGCTGCTCAGATCTTTTTTGGGTCATTATTGACCAAGTCGGACTGCTCCCTGGCCCAGTTATCAAACTGGTTCAGCCATCGTCTAGCATTGTGGCCCTTCTCTCCCTTGAACACCTCGGGTTTACTGATGATGTCCTTTGAGTGAGTTGTCTGCATTAGCAGGGCATTGGTGACAGTGTTTAGGCCCTCTAAGAGGTGGGCAAGTTGTTCATTGTTCATAATTATGGATGGAGCAGGTGGTTGCAGTTCTGGGGATGGTGTTCTGGGGGTGGTAACAGGGGTATGGAAGGTCCACAAGGTGCGGGTAGCAATGCGGGTGTGGGAGAAGCTATGGGCAAAATACGAGATGTGGGTCTGGAGTGTTGACCTACACGGGATCCAGGCCTAGAGTGTCTGGGGGTTTTGGATAAACTGGGGGTAACTGGATGGACTGGAGTTGGGGACGGTGGTAATGGTGGAAGTACTGGAATGAAATGGTCGAATTTGAGGACGCTACCGTCGATGTCAGTTAAATTGTATGGTTCAGATATTGAGTTTGCAAGTGCGTTCAGGCACTGGTTCTGATCACAACTGGTCCACTCTCCATTGGTGGTTAGGTGTATGTGTTCATTGTCAGTAACATCATACACATGTGGTAGTGCAGAGCAGTCAACTTTCTCCTGTTCGGATTCTTCTTCAGAGTTGGGTCTCAATGTGCTGAATGTCAGAGACGTGGCGGAATGGTACAGCCTGCAGAGGCAGCCTTATCGGAAGGGTGCCCATGCAGTAGAGGATCTTGACCTAATGTGGTGAAGTGCCAGTAGTGAACACACAGAGACTGGAGCAGAGGCTCGACAGTTGATGACTAGTCCCAAGACAAAGATGATCAATACTACCCAGTATCCTACAGAGTACAGATATGCACCTAGTCCCAAGACAAAGAGGTCAAGATGGGGGACTAGGTGACGAGTTGGCCTATATATACTACTTGGCATGTGACCTATGATGTCGTGACCTGTATCATATGGAAACTAATAGAACATAGCAGAAAGGAATAGAACACAGTGGAATAGAAGTAAAAGATAAGATCCAGGGGTGAAACAGAATGATGTCGTGTATCATAGTGAAAGGAAAAGAGACTGTAGGAAGGTAAATAAAAATAGTACGCACTTCGTGACATATAGATAAAAAGTAATCTAAAGTCTACTAATAGACTGATCAAGATCTTTTATATTTTAGATCACTGACCAATTATTTGTATCCTTCTGCACCTGCTACCTCACTCAGGTAGCTGCAGGTTGTATCATAAATGTAGGTATGTAAGGTAATCTATATACCACCACCTATCCTAGCATGGCTCTTCACCAGCCTTCACTCAAGATTGTGGGTTGTATAGTAATTTAGCTATGGAGGCCAACAAACTAGTGTCATTCATAACTGCACAGCTGACATCTCAGAGTATTCAATAGAAACCCTGATAGCCAAAGTCTACCTGTGAAAGGGGATTGGCCCTTAAACTACCCACAGTGAAGTGGAATAGCCAGAAACTCATTTGAGGAACTAGTGCCTTCTTTGTAAAAAATGAGAGAAAGAAAGAAAAAATTGGCCAATGACTTTGTGGATCATCAGAGGCCAGCTTAACAAGCCATCATGATGGGATTGATGGAACTGTTTCCAGTCTGAATAAGAACAAATTCTTCATAAATTCTGATTTCATAACAGCGGGAAATAGGGTTGGGAGCATTATTCCCACATATTTTTGCCTTATGTTTGCATGAGAAACTGTTTAATTTGATTTGGCCACAATGTAAGCACTATGGAGTTTCTTTGTCTTAGCTATAGAATCTCTGGTACCACATCCACTGGAAATCATTTTCATGGTATTGTTTCCACATTTATTTTCCTTGCATTTGCATAAGCAGCTCACAAGTGATATGATTTGCTTGCTATTTGGCTACAGCCCTATATTCAATACTGCCAGGTTTTACCCAACCATGTCCTGGCACACAACCAACCAAAGAATGCTGAGACTAGATAACAGAATACAAGCAAGAGGCTAGAAGATGTAGGTATATAGACAGGATTGCACCTGAATGCACAGAAATCTGAAGATTACCACAGTAGTCAGTTGTTGTCAGAATTTTACTTAAATGGCTAGGAAGAAGTTAGCAATATTTTTTTTTCATGTAGTGGTTATACTCTGTGAAAAGTGATTCAGGAAGAATCAACATGCTGAAAAGAGACTTACGGTATTCACTCATTTAACATTACTCCCAAACCAAGAACCAGCCAACTGCATGACAATGCCTACAACATTACCTCTACACACCCACTAAATTGAAATAGAGTGGAGTCGAATGATCTATTCATTTGAGAAGTCAAAGGGACAAATGGACCGGGCAGAAAGAAACCCGTTTCAGTCCATATAGCTGCTGTACAATCAAAAGTACCCCAGAGCTGTGCTGTTGCAAATTGCTTTATCTGTTTTTTTGATTTGGAAATGGTTGCAAATAAAAATTGGAATGCCGGGGTGCCACTGTCAAATGCTAGAGACCAGAAAAGGTTGTGCTTGGCTGAGAAACTTCAGCGTATTCAGGAACAGCTAAGTAGCTTATGGGGTTGCAGAAATGCACCTGAAAAGAACAATTCTCAATTCATTTCATTCATTTTAATTTGTAACAAGTCCTTGAGATAGATAGAAGTGGATAAAGTGATGGTATGTACAATAATAGTTCATGACATGAAGAGTAAAAGATAAGTGAAAGGAGTCCGTAATGTGACATGTGATTATGATGTCAGTGTTGGAGTTTTGCAATTCAACATTGGATAGATACATGTGCTTTGTCATACTACAAGTGGGTTCAACCCCACATCTTCCCTTTTACCTATTCATTATCACTTTTACTTAACCCTCTCCTATTCCACATTGTAGTCTGTGAATTTTATAAATTGTGTAGCTAGTCTACAGAATCATCATCAGTCCTTTGGACATCTTACAGGAAGTAAGACGACTGGTCAACACCACAGGAAGTGGTAACTCAGCTGCTAGATCACTTAGAGTGATCATAGAGACCAACTCAGTTGTACGAGACAACTGTCCACACACTCTCTCACAGTCAGACGGTAATATGTTATACAATTAGTGGAGGTACTCTTTACAGAATAAAGATTTGTTGACGGTGATATGCTCGTCAATTATGTTGTCTATAACAAAGTTCTCGTGGACAAATTTAACGCATCCACCATGCTAAGTGCTCTAACGAGCAACAAAAGAAGGTGGAAGGGAGCTAAGTTCAACTGGGAACTGGCCTCTGCAGATGCATGCAGTGGAAGAGTCTAAACCATAAAGATTTGACCAGCACTAGGATGGCAATCAGAAATATGCCAGATCGGACTGTCTGCTGGTGAATTAGCAGGGATTTGAGTCTGTCACTGACTCAGACAAATGTGTTGGTACTTGAGAGACTGAAAGCTAGGGGTTCCCATGCAAGACAACAGAGTTAATGGAGACAGTCACCCAGTACTATCAAAACTTCCGCAGAACATTGAAGCTGGACCCACAAGTCAAGAAATGATAGGAAGGGCACAGGATCTCCTTGGATAAAGGTTACCTGTGCATCTGCCAGCTAAGAAAGAACAAGGATCCACTGTTAACACACAAGAATAAGCCAGTCAGAAGGAAGAAGGAAAGCCTAGGCAAGACAGGAGATAAGAGTCAGGAATAAGTAGGGTCTGGACTTCCACGGAAGTCAACAATTTGGAGACACCTAGACCTGGGAGTGCCAAATCCAACAAAGGATCCTGAAGGATTGGGGCTGGAGGCTAAATTCAGACTTAATCATGCTGGATTGTGCAAAGTCTTCAGGTGACAGATTCTGCAGAGACTAATAAGCTATTACAAAGAGTAGAACTGGGGCAGAGTATATAAGTAGATAGAACCATAGTACAAAGCTCAAGGACTGACACCCCAATCCATAGCCAGAGACTATAGCAGTTGATGTCCATGTTGACCTCAGTCTAGACACCTCAACCAGCACAGAATTGAAGTCAGTTTTTCAGAGTGAGATATCTCTATAAATCAGCAGGTTTTGGGTTGGAGCTTGGATTAATCAATTGTGTTTTGATTGCACTACTTGCATTTGTGGGATTGGGACTTAGCCATTTGGATCTGAACATGCTACGCAGTCCCTGAGTTGAGTTTGAGTTTGAGTTTGAGTTTGAAGGGTTTCTTACAGTTGAGTGCTCCGCAGAGAATTCAACTCAGGAATTTTGGCTAGTGGGAGTTTCAACCTCTCGCCACCCCGAACACAAAAACATTAGAGTTAGAGACCTACTGAGGAACACAGTTGAGCACATATTGAGGTCAAAGTAGTGAGGTTTGGTTTGGGTGTTTTTGTGGTATACAATCAGTGACACTGTTTGTAGTTTCCATGGACGCTTGAGAGCAACCTTTGTGTGTTTATTTGGGGTTTTTGAGTAGGGTTTTCATCCCTTCAATGGAAAATCAGACATTGAAGTTAAGCAAATGTGATATGATTTGTTCAAAAAGTAGCACCTTACAAGATCCTCAGCAACAGAAACTCAATCGATAACTGAATGATTGTACAAAAAGGACAGAAATTGCTGCACCACCCGATCAGAGTGACCCCACCTTTGAGACCGGCCAAGTGCTGATCTGAGTGAGGCGGCAACAATGAAAGAAGAAATATAATTCATAATGTTTTGGACTGTTTCGTTGTTTTCATATGATGAAGGTTGGAAGAGGTGAAAGGCAGGAAGAATGAACAATGAGGGTCAAAGCGAATTGAGGAGCAAGCGAGACGTCGTTCACATTGCCACTACGTTTTCTTGGTGATCTCGTAGCTACCCTGTTTTGAATGAGCCACTACCATCGGAGCAGGTAATAGTACAACTGACGTTGGGTTTCTCGACCAAGTTCCATTCAGTAGAAGCTATTTGTAAGGGGAGCCAATTATTATGATGTGGGTGGGAATGGTCAGACGTCTACTCACCCTCTATTTCGGAAAAATTGATTTTTGCGAACACCTTGAACGTCACATTCCCCGACATGGTGGAATTCTCTGTTTTTCAACGTCAGATCTTTCCGGGCTTTTACAGACGAGGTTAAAACTCACGTTTCGCGTTCAAGCTCACGAGAAACAACAATACTGGATGGAACTTGGCCTCAGCACCCAGCGTATTCCCTTTGAGGTTATTATAGATCAAATCCAATTAGGATCCAATTAGGAATACATCCACCCACCCAAACTTCCACAAAAATGTGGGTACCAGCTCGACGTCGCCTGGATCACCTGTCACAATGCCTAGGAGGCATAAACCAGCGGTTACAATAATCTACACAACCCAGACCCACTCAAGGCTCACCAACGGCCAATTCTTAGAAGTCAACCAAAAGTAGCAATGCCCAGGATGTCAAACGAGACAGTTTTTCTCACTCACTCCCGCGGTGACCATTCCCAAAGCTTCGCCCCGCGACTGCGGTTTGCTGACAGACCAGGTCGAATGTCAGTGATATAGAAAGAAGGGTGCTGATAGTAGAAGAGACCGATGTGATAGGAAGAAGGGTGATGTCGTGTCTCGACCAAATCAGGGGTTCTAGCTCGCCCCTGTGGCGTTCACAGATTCTCGAAAGTACAGTTTAATGCGGGGCATTTGACTGGTTTACCCTGTGGAGGTCAGCAGATTTGGGCAATGATCTTTTCACACGCAGACAATCTCTTGTAAGTAATCAAAATTTCGGCCTTATCCTCCGCTGATAACCCCAATGCCGTCGGCTTGAGCCTGTAACATACTCTTAAACCATGAAATTTCGAGTACCTCAGAGTATAGCATCTGTACATAAAAAGACATCTTTGTGGGCCTCAGTCTTGTAAGTTTCAAGTGCCTTTTCACAATTTACTTTTGCTTTGGGTTTGCATGAGTAGGCATATTTGGTCAATCCTGATGCATGACAGGCTTCACTGGTAGAAATGGTGGCAGTTTAGATATAAAAACTGATTGTGATACTGGCCACTTTGTGTCTGCATCTAGAAGAGATACCACATGTGCTCTTGTGTACTCACATATTAATAACTCTTTTATCATGGTTCCTTTCTATGTTAGATCCTTGACTAGTGTGTAAAGCAATGTACCTGCATGTGGTTGAACTGAAAGGTAGAAAGGAGAGGCAGGAATTGGTGTCACAAAGCCGCTACAGGAATATACTTAGCGGTCATTACATGTGACCACCCTCTGACTAGACGGTAAAACTGCTAAGTGCGGTGGGAATCCGAGGGAGCAGATATAGCGAAGCTAGATCAAGGGCCAATCTGAAGACCAACCCAAAACCCAACAAACACCACAAACAACAACCTCAGAAGT
>MU127856.1:78743-92941 GCA_014904975.1 Marasmius fiardii PR-910
TCCAAATCCGTTGATGTTCGGTTCTTGTATCGCTATGATGTCGAATTTCGTCCCCGCTTCCTGTAGGAGGTGTTGTTGCCCTGTCGCTGACTTGTTGAGATTCTGTTGCCATATCTGCATGATTGGTTCGTGTCTGTCATTATTTGTCGTTTCTCTAGTTTCGTTCTGCATTATTCTGGAAGGTTCTGATGTCGATGGACTGTCCTCTTGGTTGCGTCGGTGGTTGTTGTGCGTCTACTCTTCCTCCCCGGTCTGTGTCAATCCTTCCTCCCCAACCCGTGTCACTATTCCTTCCCCCCCCATGCGTCTCCGGTGCTATCTGTCGATTCATCTCTAGGCCTGTATGGTAGCTGTGTCTGTATGTATCCGTTCCTGGATCTTGTGGTCGGTCGTTCCGGCTGCTGGTGTCTCCTTCCCTGTCTTTCCACTGTTGTCCACTGTTCCGTTTGGTTCCCTGCGTCGTGGCTTGTTCCCTCTACTCCTGCTTGTTCGTTGGCTCCAGTTTCGTCAGTCCTTTCCCATGTTCGTGGGTCTTCCGTTACAAAGTACTTGTAGCTGTTCGTTAGTCTTCTCCCCTTGATCTTAGTTACCATCCTCATGTAGGTCTCGCATAGGTGTCTGTCCTCGGCACCATGTCCTAGCTCGTCGCATACCCCGCATTTCTTTTCCATATCTCCTACTGTGCAGTCTGAAGTTCGGTGCCCTCCTGTGCATCTACCACATACTTCAATTGGGTTTCTGCACCCCGCTGCCACGTGTCCGATTTTGTAGCATTTTTTGCACTGGATTGGGTCCGCCTGGTCCTTCCGAGCCTGATTCTGTTGTCCCTGTACATACAGGCCTTCTCGTATCGCTTGGTTCGCTCCTTCCGGCGTCTTGAAGATGATTTTTGCGTGCGCTACTTTTTGGTTTTCTCGCCTTCGGTTAGCCGGTTTGATCCACATCGCGAGGATTATCTCTCCTGTCGATAGTGAGCTGTCCCTTTCCATATCTCTTATTACCTTCGCATCATCCCATTCCACCCCCACCGGTACGAATTCTGCGACTGTCTGGTATCTTATTCTTGTTGCTGGCATCTCTGTCGCCCCCCATTCATTCGTAAAGCGTTCTAGGTTCCCGTCTTCTTCCATCCATTCTCCCTCCTTTACCGTTCGTAGCAGGCATATTGCTCCCCAATCCATTTTCTTTGCGGCTACAATCCTTGCTTTATCCTCCCCTCCCATCGCTTTGATCACCAGGTTACCTTTCTCTACGATCTCTCTCTTGTTTAGGTCCTTCAACGTTGCACTCTTTATCACAATTTTCCTTCTATCTTGTTCTCCCTCCGCGATCGCCGCGGCGTGTTTTGGTCTGATCAGATTTGATGCTACCAAGGCTGCTGTTGTGACTGTTCATGGGTTGGCGTTCGCATTCTGCGTCCCAGCCATGTCTGCATATGTCGGTGTCATCGTTGTCGTTGTCGTTGTGGACTCGTTATTCGCCGTTTGTGCTTTGACCTGTTCCTCCATAAGTCATTGCACGCCCTCATTCATCACCATGGTCATCTCTTTAAGTTCTTCAATCGTGTCCCTGAGCATCACGCTCGCTCCTGTGTATCTTTCTGTTAGTTCTCTTGTTATCCCCTTTAGCCTCCCTCCAAGTTTCCCCTCTATCATTCTGTCTATCCTTTTTTCCGCCTCATTCGGTGCTACCATCTTCTCGGTAATGTCCTTCAATACTGCCATGGCGCTGACAATCATTCCCCAATCGCTCCTAAAGGTCGTCACCGGCGGTGGTTTCTTCGCTTCACCCTGCTCGCTCGCCAACTTCGTGATCTTCTTTATGATCCCTTCTAGCATTCCGGACTCGCTTTGTTCGTCATTGATCCATCCTTTGGTTCTCAGTGCAACCTTCGCGTTGTATACTGCCACTTCTTTTGCTCTAGATGTGCGTTGTTGCGATGATTGCGATATTTGCGTCATCCCTCCTGGATCCCCGTCTTCGGTTTCCATTATCTTCGCGTTTTGTTCGGTTTCTTGGTTTGTTTAAGTGTTTTGCTTTTGTTCCTAGGTTCAGTATTGTAAAGTATAGTATGAAGAGTAAAAGGCACGTAAATAACTCTGTCTTAATCGCACTAGTTCTACCTGAGAGTCGTTTTCCCCGGTTTTGGCCGTGGGAAAATTTCCTGATGGTAGTGGTCGCGGATCAAGGAGTCCCTGGTGATGATGATTCAGCCAAGGGCAAGCACATGTTACAGTAACGCGGGGCTGCAGTGCGGAGGGTCCGGTGCTTACTCTCAACAGCGAGGGCCGGTTCAGTTGGGCCCTGATACATGCATGTACTATAGACTATATTAATGGTTTACTTCAATGCTTACTTGACTCACTCTGAAATTTGACTACCCTAGATTGAATGGTGGTTATAATAGTTGTTGGCGGTTGATACTGGCGGTCGAAACAACAGCCAAGTTTGCGTCAAATCGGGTACTTGCCATCTAATTTGACTGAAAGAGTGGGACACATAGGTGTCAATATGAGAGCCCCCCCTTTCAAAAGCAATTGGATGCTGGAAAGTATTTAAGTGTTTACCAAAAGAGTCCGAGATCAAGTTGAGGTGTATTCTGGAGGCTTGGTGTAAAGGAACCAACATGTAAAGGAGCTGTCAAAAACTGTACAAGGTACAACTAAATTTGGATTGTCCAAAATAGGATAGAGCTGACCCAGACTGGGAGTTCAGCTATTGCTGAAGTTTGCCAAGGTTGGGTGTCTGTTATGTTCCATAAGGAGTACCATTTGGGATTATTACCTCCATTGGGGAAATGGCATACCTCTCACCCTCTATTGGATTATTCATCAATGTATTGAAGTTGTAAATGTAGCATGAAAGCTACATAGATAAATGCAAAGCAGAATTTCAGTCAGTTAAAATAGAAATAAAACCACAGATACAGAAAACAAGAGAAAAAAGAGCAATTCAAATTTGTCGGCCAATCATTTCATTGTTGGATCATTGGAGACCCTCTCACCTTGCCATGACTCGTCATTAAAGAATGACTTCTACATTTCATTTCGAATTTGTACTGCCCAGTTAACAGTTTGAATTTTCGGCCAGGACCTGTTTGTCAAAGGGAGTTTATTCTGGCTGGACTTGCTTTGGTAACACTACTGCCGGATCACAGGACTGAGATGGATCCTGACAGCGACGGCGGCGGCGCACTAAGCAGAACACTATGATTCCAGCTATAACCAGGATGATGGCCACCCCCACCGAGATATAAGCGATCATTGCGTCAGGGCTTATGTGAGTACTCGATGACCCGGAGGCTGATGGTTGTGTTGGTGGAGGAAGTGTGGGGGTCGCAGAGGGCGGTGTGGGTGATTGGCTTCTGTTCACGTGCGTCAGAAAGGTATAACATAAAGGGGAGAGAGGAGACTCGAGGAACTGACGTTGGTAGCGTTTCGGGTACTAGGAGGATGGTTGATGTGGGATTTGGAGATACAGTGAAACGAAATGTTGATATTGGTGTTGGGTCCAGCCCGTCTTTACCCAATGTCGGATAGTCCTGCTTGCTAAAGATACCGATATGAAACGACCTAAATCATGTACAGAAGACTTAAGCATGGCAAGAACGGACACGAACAAGATGTGGATAGTAGACTCGCCCAGCGCTGCTGAAATAGATGACGACCTTTCCGCTTGCCAGCGTCAAGTTCAGTTGCGTTGGAGGAGACCATGACGAAACACGGACGGATTCATCCAGCTCCTGTACTCTCAACCAACCGGTTCTTGGATCACTCGCCTCCCGTATCCAGTTGAAGGTATCATTTTGAGCAGCCATTGAACCGGAAGGGAAGGAAATGTTCAGGGCCCATACATAATGTAGCGCCCTGCCGTGTTGGAACGATTAACAGTGGTAGAGAGGACCGCCCAAAGAATCACTTACATAACGAAAGCCAATAAAAGGTGTGTAAGACACATCTCCGAGTCTGAACAAGAAATGATTAGAATTCAGATAACCCTCGCCAGCGGGGCAGCCACAGAGATGTCAAAGATGAAAGAGGGATCCTACGCCGACGGTGTTGCTCAAGCCACGGGTGAGAGAAAAGAAAGGGTGGGTGAGGGTTTATCACGAATTTTTTATACTTTTGAACCAGAAACAGAACTGTGGAGTATCTACCCGGGTATCGAAGATTTGAAAGGTGGACGTGCTCTCTGATTGATCTCCAGGGGTTCGTGACTGAAATAGCTTGCTAACAGAGTACGCTGGTAATGCGCCTAGGCTGAGGGGGATTTTATACTAGCGTATTTGAGTTTTTTTCAGGACAGCGTTAGTCACCGATGAAGGAAACGAACTTTGGAGTGACAGCCCTTCACAAAACACCTAAACCTCTAGTCGGAGAAGACTGGTGGGACAACTACTGAACTTGCGGATCATGTTAAACTTCAGGCAGAAGTCATAGTGCTTCAATGATCGTCATGATCACTCACTTTGTTTCTCTCGTTCAAGTTTCGGCCTCATCATTTGCACCTTTAGTCGTGCCCTGGGTCATTGATGGCGCTGGCCTTCTCCGAAGTGGTGGCTAAGTGGCGGGATAGCTTATGCAAATTTCAAATCTCGTTGCACAAGTCAGGATCTGGGATCATACGATGGTAGGTGTCAAACAGTCAACCAAACTCTTTCTGAGCCTTGAAAGTGACCGTCACGCTTACTTGGGAAGAATGGCATCACACTTTGGTTGTTCGCGATGTAGTAGATGGGACATAGTTCTACTGGCAAAAGAATTGAGATCAAAGTGTGCAGGATTGTTGGCCCTTGATCGTCAGATTTTGATATCAGTTTGATATGCACAAATGATTCTCCTTTAGGTTTAGCTACCCAAGACAGAATGGATTTCTGACACTTTCAAATAAGAACAAATAAAATTTCCACCCCGTTGTGGTCCGCCTCTGTTGGGTCTGTGCGTGGGAGATATCCAGCTTACGGCGTCATAGATTAATTTGAAATATTGAATCTGGCGGCTATACCGTGACACAACTCCGGCTCGAGTCTTAGCGCTTAGCGATGATCAATCTGATTATTCTAGCGGCATCATTTTGATGCCAGCTCCCGACTCTCTGGCTCTCCAACTTCAAGGATAGCAGACAGTCTATATATAAAATCATTAGGCAACCTGCTAATTACAGAGATAAATCAACAATACAACAATATTCTCTGCAGGCTCACTTGCAATGCCATTAATTGTGGTCCCATGCTTGGTAGTCACAGGTGTGAATAACCTTGACTACAGGCGGTTTTTGTGCTTGTAAGGGGGACTTTTTCAATTTCTTAGCACACATTTGGACCATCCAGGCCACGATGGAAATGCAATATCACGGACACCCGCCAATCCGTACAGATTGCAAATTTGCTGCACCGTACAGTTACGGTTCACAGGGCTCCCTGCCCTGACGTTGAACTCCCTACATTCTGTTCCCGTAGGTCTCAGTGCCTGACATGGCCGTACATCGAGCCAATCGTCGAGTGTAAGTCCACAATTGGCAGCTTCAGCACACCTATCAGCCAAGGGGCCAATTTCCAAAAACATGCAAGTAAATTTAATCTTCCACTCCCTCAACAGTCTTGTCCTGTCTGTAAACTGTAAAATATATTTATTTAAGCATTATTTGAGGCTCTGTCAGGGCTTCAGTATGATTGCATACATTTTGAGCTCAGTAGAGTCTGTTTTAGGGTAGGGTTTGCATATAAAAATGGCCATCAGGTCAATTGTACAGAAAACGTTTGTACACAACTAATTCATTGTTCTTTCAGATTTCCCTCCATATTTGATGCAGTTGGGGCAGTTGGAGTGGTAAAAAATCCATTAGTTCTACCTTATTTACCCTGTACTGTAGATTGCATAAGATTGATAGAAATGAGACTAAACTAGGCCTTTTCCAGTGGGGGATATCATTAAGTGCCCAGTATGTGACCCTGGATATGCTCAGCTCAATGAACCATAACCCCAGGATGGCCAGGGCATATGGTTATTTCATGATATTCTCTATGTATCCTTATGACGTTGGAAGACCCACTGAGTTAGGCATATCTGTCATTGATGTCAAAGATGGAATTGAAGAAAAAGAACGTAAATGCCTGAGGGAAACCTCACTTCAACACCTGCAGATGTTAATATACCACCTGGGAAAGGAAAAGTATTCCTAAATTCTTTAATGCAATTACTAATTACAGAGCACCAACTTATACTGACAGGAATACATCAATGGACATACAGGCAGGGCATACTACACAAAGCAACCTGCAAGACATATATGAGATGTAAAACTAATACCTCCACATAGAAGGTGTAGAAACAAAACAACAGGAGCTGTCCTGAAGGGAGAGAAAGGCCTAGGCAAATGACCAAAACTAAGATTATTTCATCACGGGAAGCACAGAAGTAATCACTCACAAATCACAATTTGCACTATCTCAGCTCTTTGGTTTTTCTAATCAGCAAGAATTATTCAGTCAGATGCTGGTTGAGACAAATGGGTATTGCATTAAAGAGTTCATGAAGGGGATGTTGGTTTGTGAATTTAACACAAGAGGTGACAAACATGGTCTGCCTTCCTGTTATGGTACCATGAGCTCTGATTGCCATTTACTTTTGAAATGGTAGGCTAATTAAAACAATTTTCTTTGCCATTTGTATTCATTGAGTGTGCAACAGTCAAGAATACTGAAAACATATATACTGGGAAGGGTTTGGGAAGTTGGGGGGGGGGGGAGAATAAGAGTAGATGGAAAAAGTTCAAACAGCAAGGAAAGGGAAAAGGGCAATGAGAGCCCAGTGATTGACTAAGGTGGACTTTGATGAGGACCAAAGGACATGAAAAGTGTGTTGGTACACACCCCAATTCTTAAAATCTGCTCACTTAATAACTCCACATTGGGCAAGTGATTTATCCTCCAGCCAAGAAGATTGAGACCAAACTTGTAAATTTTGACAAAATGGTGGTACAAACTACAAACATTATCTTTCATCTGCCCATAACACTGATGAAACATCACAAATAACTTGCATCTCTTGAGGGAAATCCTGAGTGCACTGGGAATAGATAAGTTTACACCAACCATATGTGTCAAGATCTTGCCATTGAATCAAAGGTGTGATTTCTGATTATCTTAAACAAGCTGCATTGGTTGTAAAGAAGAAGTACCAAAGAGTAATTGGGCTCATTGCAGACTCACATTGACGTTTCAATTTTTTGATTTGACCTATGCAGTGTGCTAGCAGTAATGTATTTTTCTCATCCTATTCACAGATCAATGATGCTGAAATACTATTTTTGTGTGACTTGCCTCAGGGAAAGGTTCAGCTTCCGCCTCGAAGAGGTCTAACCCTTTGTCATTGAACAGAGTTGGTAGGTCGCAGTTAGACTGAGTCGAGTGGGTAAAAAAAATTGTTTTCCAGGCTGCTACCGCGAACCGTGCGCCCGTGGGGCATCTATCCACGTGCATGTGATCGTTCACTTGTTCCCATGTTGACTCGGAAGTGGCAAAGCCAGGCTGGATTACCGACATTCATCTGCACCCCCCGAGCCATGGGCAAATTGGTAGGAAAGTGAGTTAAATCATCAATATTCCATTACCAGCCGAAACGTTCAAGCCTTCTTTCACGATACTACATTCTTTTCCAGGTCGTTTTTGCACCCGCACCTGAACCTTGTTGTATCTACATGGTATCTTCTGATTCGTGATTCTTGCCAAAAATTAGGCCTCAGGACTCCAGCCTTCACCAGACAGCCCGATTTATCAGAAAGAGTAAACCGGGAGGCTGGTGAGGAGTTGAGGTTGAAGATAGTCCAATTCCTCCATCTTTTGGAACGAATGGTGTCCGTTAAAGAGTGGCCTCCTGTTCACCACATGTATAGCTTTTCATGCGGGGACGTCAGTATAACTATCGATGGCCGGAAAACGAGTATGTGTGGCTTTGAGATGGTTCTGATCAGCTGTAGTCACATCATAAGCAATAGCCAAAAACCCGCAAATCCGACTTCTTGATGCCTTCTTCCTTGAGGTAATCACGGAGAATTTCAAAGGCTCTTTCAAAGAAGAATGCAGCGGCCATAGCAGAGTTTCAACAGGTGTAAGTAAGAGCTTTGGGATTTGCAATCATCAATTGAGCAGCCAGTTACATATTACGAATTTGAAATGAAATGTAGAAGTTGTTCTTTAATGACAAGTACTAGCAAGTTAAGAGGGCTACTGGTAATCCAATGAAAAACTCAGCTGACAACACATTTTCCTCTCTTGTTTTCTGTATCTGTGGTATTCTCTTTTCTACTTTATGTGACCAATTTTTCTCTTCTAGAATTCATTAATTTACATTCATGTTGTGGTTTTGAACAATGGAAAGATGAGAGGCAGCAAGCGCTCGGTAATGCAAGCTTGCAGACTTTCTCCAGCTCTATTTTAAAGTAGAGGAAACACTGACTGCTGCCCCCAACCTCTAGGCGTTAGGCAGTTTAACAAATACCAAAGAAGTTCCTCAGTGGGAGATTAAGATTGAACAGTTTATCCAAGAGTGAGTCTCTCTACCTTATAGTGCTTTAATTTTCCCCTCCCTTTTTGTAGCAGAGCTTGGCATATGGAGGTTGCCATGGACTCAAATATGCTGATTCTGGTGGATCTTCAAATTTCAGATCCAAGGCAACATACTGCATGACTGCAACAGCTAGGGGTATTAATTTTGCAGGGAAAAAAGGAGGAGTGACTAAGCCCACAGATTTAGAATCTGCACACACTAGGGTCATAGCATAAACACATGGAAGTTATACCAATATGTTGGATTTCCGGGTGTGAGTGATTAGATGATGAGGAGTAAGGTAGGTTTGCAATTTCACTGAATGGTAAGATTGGCCTGAATTAGAGCAAACCAATGAGGAAGCCCAGTGTCTACCTACATCTTTATATGCGCTACAATGTATCTAGAATGTTCTACAGTAAGTGAGAATGCTGAGTAAAAAGCTTGGAGCTTGAGTCACTACAGAAAGTTCTGGAATACTGGTGAGAGTACTCGCACAGGCTTGCTGCTTCCACAGCCCAAATCTCAACAACTTAGAACTGGCTGTGAAAGAATTAAAATTGTTTAACGGTTTAATGAACCACCCAGTTAAACCAAGAAATTGGTTAAAAATTAATGTCAAAGGAGTGAACACTGTAATGCATGAAGGTGGGGAGAGGGCAATGAAAGAACTGAAAAACTAATATGTTACCTCATCTCGAGTATTCACCACATGTCTGAACCCAATTTGTCTATTCACATCTCCCCATCCTGTTCATCATGTAAGAGCACTTCATCCATCACTCATAATCAAGGTGGTGCTGGCAGAAAATGAATGAAAATAGATAGATGAGTTAGATTAGTTGAACACTGAGACTGACTGTGAACTTACCAGATATTTGGAGGGTTTTCACAGCTTGCCGGCACTTCAAGCAGCACATCCCAGATTATAATCGGATGAAGTCGGGCCTTGGCCCTTCCTGGGGCTTTCAGCGCTACTTCTTTGTTAGTTGTGGTACCGTCGGAGTGGAAAGTCACTGGTAGTGTAAGGGTAGCAGAGAGCTGGGGAAATGCAAAGATGATGGTTGACAAGAATGGAAATGGAGTGGCATACCCCATAAGTTGAACCTAGTAAACAATGGAAGGCTCACGTGCGGCATTGCACGATCCGTCCAGTGTACAGTGCCACTTTCTTTCTCACCTCAACCACCACTTTTCGGTCTTCGTGTGGCATGTCCCAGTGCGTCGCCATCCTCACTTCCTTCAAGTTATCCTTCCCAATACTGACAGTCAGAGTACATTCTTTCTCGTAGAATTGAACGATCGGGCTTCAACAGCCCCGAGTGTAATAATGCAACGGTGCGTGTCAGTCAAGTTTCTATCTCTTACACTAATGCCCCCCGGGACTTCCCTTAGTACATATCAATTCTTGGTATATTGTTCTTCACTTTCTTCAATCGACCCATCTCAGCCCATCTTCCCTAGCTCGATCTTACTGGTATATCAACTTTGTTGGACGGTTCAACCCGTTTAACTTTTCTTTGTTTTATCTTGTTCATCCCACCGGCAGCTCATTCAATGGTTTAACTCATTTAATAGATACTATTCAGACTACCGTAACCCTTACTTCGTTAAACGTTACCCTCCGCACAATCCATCCTACGTGTACAGTCGTTAAACCGTTTAAAAGGATTGCGCACCCTTTCATTTTACAGTACATATGGCATATATACTACGTTAAACCGATAATCGGTAGTGGCATATTGCCACACCGATTTGTTGAGCGAACCTTAGCAATTTCTTGTATCCCTGGCTGTCTTGTGGTATATGAATTTATTGCAGGCACAAATGAACTCCATTTCCCCATCTGAGAATAAGAGTCCATTTTTAAAAAAAAAAAATTGCAGCAAAAGTAATTTTTCGGACCCTGAGTTACCTGTATTATTTGGCTACCAGGTATTTTCTATGGCTAGCCACAATAATACATGTTTTCTTGCATGTAAATTAAGGCAGGTACAGGTATTAATATGATTACATGTCTGAAGCTTGGACTTGAGTCAAGTAAAGACAACCTGACTCATAAAGAAACAAAAATGAAAAGATGGGTATTCATCTTCTCCTAAACCTCCCTCACTAAGCTTATGGTGAATCATAACCAATACAGTTTGGATCTTCAGGGTTGATAGTCTATTCAACACTTGTCCGGCCATGGAAATAGTATACCCACAGGTTACAATCAGTTAAATATTGAATCAAGGGTAATGAAAGCTGTCAAATTCAGCCTAAGTCAAAAAGTTAACATGGCAAAGTTAATCTAGATAAATGACATCATGAATCAAATGTGTGTGCATGAAGGTCTATTATGGCTTCTCTTGAATCTATACATATCTATACACTTCCTTTTAAGTTGTTGTATATTTTAAGAATATTTCTGCACTGGTGAGCTTCAATTCTGTCCGTATACTATATTGAGCATCTGGGAAACACAGTTGACTTTGCTGCTGCTCTGACGAGTTGAAGGTTTTGTACTACAGCAGATTCTATTCAGAGGAGATCATGTTAAATGTTTATAAGCACAAGTTGTAATGAACAACAAACCCAGATTATAAGGTTATAAAAGCAGTAGTCATATCAGGGATAGTTTAGAATACCTCATGAGAGCTGAGAGCTGAAACCTATTAGCTTATAATTAAATACCACATGCTGAATTCTGGCTGAAGTTATATGTGCTAGAATAGAGACATACAGTCAGAACTCCAGTAATCAACTGAATTTGCCCAATACCCACTCAGCACTGCCTTCTAGCTGAAAAGCCAAAGCCGAGCTTAAATGACCATGTTATACTCTAGAACTAATAGCCATGGCTGGAGAGCTATGTGGTGATAAGTCCTAGTTTGATGGATATTTCAGGAAGGACTTATTGATGGTTTACATTCAGATAATTTGTGAGAGGATCCAACTATTTGATACAAGTCTGGTTGTTTAGCAATCTGTGGATTGGACCCTATATCCAGTCTGAGAAACAATTAACTTGTTGTACTTGAACCATTGATGACATTGTCTGTACACCTTGGAGAGTATCAAGCAGGAATGGTGTTCAGCTATGCTTGAATATCTACCACAGAACTTATGTGAACCATCATAATATTAAGAACACTGACTTGTTACAACAGTGGGTACTCTAATCTACTTACAAAAACTGTACCTGGATAAAAACACTGCAATACCCTTGACGACTTTTGTAATGTAGCAATTTGTCCATCATGAGGGTCTGAAATTATGCCCTTCCAGGGTATCTGTAAGATAAATGACTCAAAAGGTCTGTTCATAAACCTTTAAGACTTTTGAGCTTTAGTTCTTTGTGTTACATCAACTGAGAATAGGTTTGGGAATGTTATTCCAACAATAGATGTCCTTACATTTGCATGAGTGGCTCACAACTGACATAAGTTTGTTGTCATTTGGTTGCCATTGAATGACGTTGTTTCGAGGAAGTTGAATTAACAATCTAACTCAAAAGACGCTATATGTGAGTGGGGCTCTGGTGTTGTCGAAGGTTCTGCACAAAGAAATCTGATTGAACTAGAGATACACCAAATAATAGACTTAGAACCTAGTCTAGAATGGGGTGCAAGGTTATATAGGTTTGTGTAGGTTTGAAAACAGTCAAGCAGAGACAGAAAACAGCAAAACAGAGTCAGAACAATGTCTATAAGAGACTCAAACCAGTATATGACAGATCAGAAAAGCACAGTCAGACAGAGTCAGAATGACCAAACAACCACTCAGGGATGCTTATGGTCATAGATGAAACAGCAGACAGGACAGAACAGCAGTAATGGGCAACAGACCCAACAGTAACAGACAGAGACAGAACAGTGAGGGCAACAGACCCTTAAACAGTAACAGACTCAGTCAGAACAGTGTGTTAAGGACATGCGAGAGTGGAACCCAGAAGGGATCTGTTGGAGAGCAAGAGGGAATAGAGAGACAAGGGAGTCCAACAGAACCTGACTTGTTCCGATGGGTGAGAACTAAACTAGACTTGTCAGTAGTTGAAGTTATTAGACAACAACACCTTGAGTTGAGCTGACTTAGTCTGGTTGGAAAGCGAGAGAGATAGCAATCCTAAGATGATTTCAATTCTGAAGTACTGCTATGAAGACATACAACTTATATACTAAGTGAAACAGCTGTAAGAAGCATTCCAGAATAGGTAGGTAAGATTTCGGCCAAAGTGGGTTATGGCCAAAGTATGGTAGATGGATACATAAAAGGAAATGTAAGGGATTTCCGTAAGATCATAAGATATGAGTGGATTGTGTAGCTTAAAAAGATATCTTAATCATAAGTCCAATGGTCCGGAAACTTGTGGGGTCCCGGATCATTGAGAAGGACCGTGATGTGCAGAGTTACCGGGCCGGAGCACAGACGAATCTGGCATGACTGTAACACAGTGCCAGTTTCAGTTCAGATTTGTTATATATCAGTTCTGAGATCAACTCAAGAACAAAGTTCAGATTCAGGCTCACTGACTTCAAGTCAGGGTAGGTTTTATCAGGGTTTTATCAGGTAAAATCGTCTATTTGGCTCTAGGCCAGAAACAAGGTGAGATACAGTGCTACAGCAAGTACCACAAATTGCTTAGAGGTTCGTGAATGAAAACCTCACAGCTTATATACTGTCTACCTAATATATGGCTGCTACAAACTGATACAAATGCAGAAATTGTCTATATATGGAAAGCAAAGACCAGAAAAAGAAGTTGGAGACAATATAATATTATTCTTGGGAATATTCAAGATGTGGGCATGTTGACATGTCAGTCAGTGGGCTATAGATGTGCTGTTGACTCATAATCACGCCATCTGGTGGTGATAATCTCAGTCAGCTACTGATATTATCGATAATCCGGAGTCAGGGACCTCGAATATCAAATTAATCGGTGTAACTTTAATTCCTAGGGCATTCTGCTCTCACAGTACCAACTCAGCATGGCATGTACCTTTGCATTTGTGATATATATCTCTGGTGCTCTATCCTGAAAGTCCTGCACCTGCTATATAGGCGAGGGACCACTTATATACTTTCAGATGGTCACAATTCTGGATCCACAAGTGTCTATGTGCCACTTTTGGAGTTAACTGAGAGGGTTCCTCAAGTGCTCCACTTGGGTGAGTCATCATATGAAGCCAATCAGGTTTAACTGCTTTCACAGCTGCATCAGACCAGTTCTAGGTTGTCATATCAGCCAATGGTTTGGTCATATACTGTGTTCAGAAGTGTTCCCAGTGCCAAGTTCAAAACCCCCTGGTTGCAGTTCTGTATATGGTAGATTTACTTGTTCCTCAAGTCATATAACCTCATAGAAAGTCTACCCAGGTTTCTGGCTTGTTCTATAATGGCACTCTAACTCTTGGACAGCGGTATATAAGGCTCTACATGTTTCAGACCATCATATATCTTTTAGTCTTAAAGGTTAACTGTCTTATATACCCACAAACTATGATAGCACTTGAAGCCTACCAGTAGTCTGTAGATATTAGACGCTTCATATAACAGAGTACTGCTTTAACTGGCTGCTCAGGGCTCACACCAGTTCTTATATAGCCATGTTCTCTTTGTCTTATATTCAGGATGTGGCAAAATTGGTTTATTTCGGGTACTGTCACA
>MU127856.1:106877-126215 GCA_014904975.1 Marasmius fiardii PR-910
AAGACCCAGTTCCGCACTTGATATTTCGTTCTTGAGTTAGCTACTGGCGGAACCTTCGATCAACGTCGAACCAGCTCTCGCATTACACACGCTAGACCTCAAGAGTGATTTGTTTGGTGTTTTCTATAGTTTTAGAATTCTTGCTGTAGTACTTTACGGCGCTAGGACTTATATATCACACACTTCACCCTTACCCCCATCTTAGACGTTTTACCGGATTCACACCCAGATCGATGAAGTCACCACGACCATCAAGCGCGCCACTCACAACCCTTGCTATGTCACTCACATGCTCAACTCCAGTGATCCCAATCATTCGCCCTTGAGTGGTGATGAGGTTGCTGTCCTGGCTTCAGCACTTGAGTGGCCTACCAGTCTGTTCTCTCCTGAGGACACTGAGGTCGTCGTCATTTCCGGAAAGAAAGTCCAGGTCAAGGATAAGGCCCAAGGTGATGTTATTGCCAGTAAGTCATTCGTTTTTCTTATATAAAGTCTATATTTACTAACTTTGGTCTTCAGCTGCTCCATTTGTTACAGGCAAAGCTGAGATCAATGCTGTGAGTTTATATATCCTTTTCATTTCCTTTCTAACTTAGCCCTTTTCAGAAAGACACCCACTAGATTCCCAGCTCGGGTCTGATGTATCCGCTTCTCACATTGTCAACTTTCGGTCTGGCTTGGGTTGCAGGTAGGCTTTCTTGTTTGGACTTTTGGTCTTTTTGCACATGTGGGCTCTACAACACTTCTCAGTGTTTGTAGAGTCCTTATATCTTATCATATCGTCACCCATATAACAGTATTGAGTCTTTCATACTTTATATGTTGTATTTCTACTTTCCATTGATGTAACTAAAGTCACACTAGTTACATATCTTCCATCCAAAGGGTGTCTATATAACACCAAGTTTTTGAAATCAAATTCATTTTGTTCTTGAATTTTACTTGTGTGAGTTAGTATGAACTCGGCAGTATTGGTTTAAGTTGACTTTATTCCCTATGAGTTGGACTTAGCCATTTTCACAGATTTTGTGTGTTATATAACACAAAACACTGCTATATAGACCTAAATTTGTTTTATATATATTTGAAAAGGTGGTATATAGAGTGCAAAAATTGTTTGCCTCTCTCCCCCAAAGCAATAGAAATCAACCTCCCAGTTGAAATTAAATGCTCGGTGGCCACAATCATATGGTCAGTCTCACAATATTCCTGCAATGCCAGGTCCTCATGACATCGGTGTTCCTTCTAGAACAGGTAGGCGAGGACTCTCCAAGCCTCTGAAAGTGTATATAAGCCACTATGCATCATGCCAAATCCTCAGCACTCCTGCATTTTCTCACTTTTCAGCTTACTCTCCTTGTTCTATCTCGCATTCATGGCCGTCTCCAAGAAAACCAATGCTGCACCATGGGCAGATCATGATGCCTGGATGGGTGACACCAAACATTGAGTTGCCACTGCTGAAGCCTTGCTTGCTTTTGACAGTGTGCCCGTCTGTGATGCTGGCTTAAAAGACTTCATGTTGCACTTGGTATGTCTATATACCTTCAGTTTCTGTATAAGGCAAGCCTGACAACTGTCTATAGAAGGCACAGCTCAACCCTCATCACATCGCTGGTGATCAGGAAGCCTATGACCTCTATATGGCTGCCTTCAACCTCATGCAGAAGCACTTGGATGGCAGCAATGACATCCCAAACTTGATCATGTTGAACAGCATCAAGGCATTCCAGACTTCTGTTGAAGACATTTGCAAACAGTCTGCCCCTGCTCCCAAGACTGGAAAGGTGTGTGATTCTTTCTATATATTCTGTTTTTCTCATATATAACAGCCTCTGTTACTTTGATAGTCTCCCAAAATTCTGAAGACTCCTCAATACATTGTGTCAGATTCCGACAACAACAATGAGGTCATCATCAATCAGGATGCCAATGTAAGTCTCTTTATATACTCGTGTTCTTCAGTTTTCTAACTTATATGGCTCTAAATGGCAGACGGTAATGTGACTGGAATGTCAGATATGATAAATAGGCTTAATCAGCAAAGCACTAATAATCCCCTCTGAAACAGTCCAGAAGAAAAAGAAGAGTGCAAGGGGTGAGGCTTGTTGAAGGTTATGCTCACAGGGAAAGTATTAGGAGCAGCAAACACAACAGCAATCCAATCAATAAGAATACTAGCCAGAAAGCCAGTAATCGACGGAAGTGTGGGGTAATTGATGGTCTCTCAAGCAAAACCAACAAAACAATAGGAACATCGGAGACGAGCCTAAAACAATCAATAACTCGGAACATGCAAGGAACTCGAGCTAACAACTCCTACTACAAACGTAGACACCAAAAGAGCACACAAGACTCTCAAACAATCAATGAGCCACACAAGGACTCAACAAATACTTCAACGGCACTCACAACTAGAATGATGATGTTGTATAACAAAAGGATCTTTGATTCTAACAAATTGTTGAAACCTCAACAACAATCAAACTCAAACTCAAGACAAACAAATCAATCAATCTTATTTGACTAGTGTTCAAGTTCAATCAATTCATCACAGCTGTTAGACTGGGCAAATCTCTGGTATTCTGGCTTATGCCAAGCAACTCTACTTAGACTTTCATCAGGGTAAAATCAACTACTCTACTACCTATAACTAGGAGCCCTTATATACAGCACATTCTACTTTAGCATACAAAACAAGGCAGAATAATAATCTATTGTTGTAAGTGCCAATTTCTCCCCAAAAGGGTAGGTCTCCTCTGTCCATGAGAGTTTGAACATGAAAGTTGGTGCTATCTTCTTCTGTGGTGGATGTATATAGCCCCAACACCAAAGTGGTGGAGTTATCTGCAGTGGCAGTCTTATTTCATTCCAAATCTAGACATGTCGAGAGGTTAATCCCTATCATCTAATTGGCTCATTCATCGACTGTGCAGGTACTCACCTCAATCAGCTCCAAGTTAAGCAAGTATCTTTATCCTGCTACAGTTCCCTTCATTTTCCGTCATTCTGAGTTCAGTTATCTCCAATTGTAAATTCTCTGACAGGTCGGTCAACTGTCACATGGCTATCTTCGATCTTGAGGAAGGTTAGGAATGTTATCGTTGGTCGTTGTTGACACCCACCTTGGGCCCTTTTGTTTAGAAGCTCCGTCAAAAGTAGATAGAAGGTTAAAGTAATAATAACAGATCCCTGGGTTGCCGTTGAGTGTATTTAGAGTAAGAGATCTCAACTAGTCAATTGTTGAAGGTTTGGAGAATCTTGGAGTTACAATCATAGACTCCTACAGGTTTTGGAGTTCTACAATATCTCTCATCATTGAATGGATTTCCATTGACTTCTCTAATAGGGATGTCGAGGCTCTGACTAGCAGTTTGGGCTCACCCTAGTCCTCTAGTTAGCCTAGTATTCGTTGTGTATTCTACTAAATAGTGTCAAAAATGGAGCATATTCAAGGGTTTTCATTCTGGCATGCATCAATGGTACTGGATTATCCAGCTCTATCCATGCTCCAAAGACTGCAAGTAAATGTGTAAGTTGTTTCAGACGCCTCCTCAGACCATCTAGTCACTTATTCATAGTTATATTCAGGGCAAGTCTCCTGGAATCTGCTCTACCATGGTGAGTATCCCATATGCTCATGTCCCTGGCATGGATTTTCCAGACAGTATCTAAAAGCCATTTATTACCTTCTCCAGGCTCGCACAAATTGCAACACCAGTAAGAAGGTTAAATTCAAGAAGCCTATGACTGATCTTGGTCAGGAAGACCTTGGTAAGTCATCAAACTTGTTATATATTCATTTTATTTCTGAAATTGTCGTTATATATATGTGCAGATGAGCATGAACTCCATTTGTGTGGTGATGCTCAGGTTACCCAGATCCTTCAGGTAATTCCCTTCATGGAATTGACTAAGGTCCCTGTGGTCACCTCGACTTCCTATGCCAACTTTTTGTGCAATGAGTTATATATGCTCCATCACTCCATTGTTTACAATGGAGGTCAGCACAAGATGACTGCTGGACAGCTTGAAGAGGTGGAGAGAGAGTTGGCAACATGTCCAGATGGAGGTTCCACCTTTGCCAGCAGTGTTCCTGATGAAGCTGGCCATAGCAACTCTCAGTCGTCTTCTGACAATGCTCAGGAAGGTCCAGACATGTCTATCAACCCTGCTGACATTCCTGTCCCTCAGTAATTGTATATATATTGTGTCCAAAATTGTATAGAGCTAGACCTAAAAATCCCCACTCAGTATATAACTTTCATAGAAAATCCTAGTAGCCAACTTTCTTCTATATAGACCATGCTTCAATACATGTCACAGCTGATCCATTTCTCAATTCTGCTAAGTCCAATTTACTATGGTTTGAGGAATATTTCCCACAGCAACTTAGTAGTTTTCGTCATATTCCTCATCTTCTATAAAGGGAACTTCATCGGCCTCATAGTCTTCAAAGTCTCCATAGGACGTTTCCTGTGGATTAAGGTTGGAATCTTTGAATGCAAAATCTTCTCCAACAACATAGTCCACATTATCCGTGTCTTCTACCATCTTATCTAGCTGTTCCTTTGAAACATCTATAAGATCATGTATGTTTTCTGGAAGTTTTATAGGTTTGTACCTAGTGACATGGGGTAACACTCTGAATGCTCTGACCTTTTCTCTGAGTATGGCACCATTCATGTCTGCTAGTATATAAGACCCACCCTTCGTTTTTCGAATGATTATAAGGGGTTCTAAATACCTAGGATACATTTTTCTGTCCAGACTAGCCTCTACCACAGTGTTTCATACATGTACTAACGTTCCCAGTGCAAAGTTATAGTCTTTAATTCGATTTCTATAGTCTTGCTCAAACCTTTTCAGAGCTTGATGTTTATTTTCATCAATTCTCTCAATCATCTGCTGAACATGAACTCTATGCTTGGCTAAGGCTTGTGCACAGTAGCCTATAAGTTCTTCCTGCATTAGAATATGATCAGGGACTTTGACTAGCCATGTGGTAAGACAGGGTCTGCACCAGTTACTAGGAAGTATGGTGAGCAGCCCAGTCCTTTTTGTGTAGTTACTCTATCTGCCCACAGGACCAGCTTTAAGAAGTAATACCACTTCCTTAAGTCATTACTGCATGCCTTCATCAATGCTTGTTGAATGTCTAAGTGAGCCCTTTTAATTTTCCCATTAGCTTTAGAATTATATGGTGAGATCTTAATACCTCTAACACCATATTTTTCTTCTAGCCAGGTCTGAACTGATTTCATTTGAGGTGTGTTATCTGTCACAAGCTCTTCTGGGCATCCCCATCAACATATAATATTATTGAAAAACCATTCACCAATCTGTCTCGCTGACTCAGCCCTGATCGCACACACTTCGGACCCAACTACTGAGAGCACATTGTCCATGTATGACATTTTTACACCCATTACTTGCAGGTGACACTTTAAACACATTAATATGTATTTCCTGGAATAGAGACAGCATATGTGTGACTGTAGGTGGGATTTGAAGTTGGTATTTCTGACAATTCTGACAGACAATGCATGATTTGATGAACCATTCAACATCCGCTAATGAGACTGGTACGTCGGATATGAGAAAATAGGCTGAATCAGCGAAGCACTAATAATCTCCTCTGAACAGTCCAGAAGAAAAAGAAGAGTGCAAGGGGTGAGGCTTGTCGAAGGTTACGCTCACAGGGAAAGTATTAGGAGCAGCAAACACAACAGCAATCCAATCAATGTGAATACTCGCTGGAAGGCTAGTAATCGACAGAAGGGTGGGTAATCAACGGTCTCTCAAATGAAACCAACAAAACAATAGGAATGTTGGAAGACGAGCCTAAAACAATCAATAACTCGGAACACGCAAGGACTCGAGCTAACAACTCCTACTACAAACATAGGCACCAAAAGAGCACACAAGACTCTTGAACAATCAATAAGCCACACAAGGACTTAACAAATACTCCGACGACGCTCACAACTAGAATGACGGTGTTGTATAACAAAAGGGACCTTCGACTCTAACAAACCGACAGAACCTCAACAACAATCAAACTTAACTCAAGGCAAACAAATCAATCAATCTTATTTGACTCGCGTTCAAGTTCAATCAAGTATTCACAGCTATTAGACTGGGCAGATCTCTGGTATTCTGGCTTACGCCGAGCAACTCTACTTAGACTTTCGTCAGGGTAAAATCAACTACTGACTACCTACAACTAGAAGCCCTTATATATGGTGCATTATACTTTAGTATACAAAACAAAGCGGAATAATAATCTATAGTTGTGCGTGCTAATTTCTCCCCAAAAGGGTAGGTCTTTCCTTTCGACGAGAGTTTGAACACAAAAGTTGGTGCTATCTTCTTCTGTCGTGGATGTACAGTCCCAGCACCGCAGTAGTGGAGCTATCTGCAGCTTCGATCATATTCCCTTCCGAATCTAGATGTGTTGAGAGGTTAATCCCAGTTATCTGATTGGCTCAATCGTCAACTGGGCAGGTACTCACCTCAGTCAGCTTCAAGTTAAGCGAGTATCTTTATCCCACTAGCGTTCCATTCAATTTCCGTAGTTCCGAGTTCAGTCATCTCGATCATAAGTTCTCCAACGAGTCAGTCCGCTGTCGCATGGTTATCTTAATCTCGAAGGTTTAGGAATATTATTGTCGGTCATTGTTGATGCCTGCCTTAAGCCCTCTCATTTGGATGCTCCATGGAAAGTGGATAGAAGATTAAAGTAAATAATAAATCCCTGGATTGCCGTTGGGTGTATTAGAGCGAGAGATCTCCACTAATCAATCGTCGAAGGTTTGGAGAATCTTGGAGTTACAATCATAGGCTCCTACAGGTTTCGGAGTTTCTACAATATCTCTCACTGTCGGATGGATTTCTGTCGACTTCTCTAATAGGGATGTCGAGGCTCTGACTAGCAGTTCGGGCTCACCCTAGTCCTCTAGTTAACCTAGTATTTGTCGTGTATTCTAATAAATAGTGCCAAAAATGGAGCATATTCAAGGGTTTTTGTTCCAGTGCGCATCACTGCATTGATATCAGACAACCAAAAGTGCCTCTCAATCAAATCTTTCATTGCAAACATCCCTTTATGTCCAACACAGTCATGAGCTGCTTTGAGCATCCATATGCGTCTATCTTTATCAACATATAACTTGTGTTGACCATTATCATCGAAATTTTGTCTATATAAGTGACTGTCTTTGTCTATAAAGAACTTCTTCGCTTGTTTTTCAATTCTAGAGCAAAATTTGTCTCAGATTTCCTGTAGACACATTGCTCCAGGTTCAGATAGCCATGCTTTCACTAATATCATCAATTTATTTGCCTCTATAGATCTATCATGACGATGTTTCTTGGCATATGGGTGCTGAGTTTTCTCATCACTGTCCCATTCTGGCCACTGTGGAACCTAATATGTTCAGACATGAATGTATATCTCAGTTCCTCTTCATGTGCCTCTTGTATATCATCCTTGAAGTCATCTACAGAAGCTGCCATAGTTGTATAGTAACCTTCATGAGTGTCAATCAGAGGTTTGAATGTCTCAAAGTCATAGGATTGGTCAGTTTCCCCTTCACCCATTCTAAAGGTGATACCTTCTTTGTGAGCATCCAATCCATATGTGACATCACTCATGTCTGGTCTAGGAGTTGATATACCTCCAGGAGGTGGCCTCGATAGTCCATCTGGTCCATGTATAGATCCTTTTATATATACCAGTGTCACAAAGTGTGTACTATTCTTATTTTCCTATGGTCTCTTTTCCTTCCTTCATGATACACGATATCATCTCCATTTCATCTTGAGTATATCTTCATTCCATCGCTTTCCGTTACCTTCTGCTACGTTCTATTAGTTTCCACATGATACCAGGTCACGACATCATAGGTCACATGCCAGGTAGTATATATAGGACGACTTGTCACCTAGTCCCCCATCTTGACCTCTTTGTCTTGGGACTAGGTGCGTATTTGTTGTAGAATACTGGGTAGTATTGATCGCCTTTGTCTTGGGACTAGTTGTTGACTGTCAAGCCTCAGCTCCAGTCTTTATGTGTTCACTACCGGCGCTTCACCACAACCAGCTCAAAGTGATACTTTCTAATCTCCTCAATCCAATGGTTTATAGTTGCATTTGGACCAGCACTGGGATTATCCAACATTCCCTTTATATAACTGGCATCGGTCTCTATAGTGAGATTTTGACACCCTACAGTCTGATATTCCATTACCATCAGTGCAATCATAAGGCCATATAACTCTCGTTTAGGTTGCAAGAACCTAGCCTCACATTTGTTTAACATAATGGATCCAAACCAGTTAAAATGTTTGATTCTCGGGTTATTAGGATCATGCTAGTATAGATGGAATCTGACAGCTTGCCAGGATATATCTACAGCTAGTGTGATTCCTGTCTCATTTTTATAATCTATGGGTTTTAGTGATGGTGCAATAAGAATAGCTGCTTTTACTTTTTGACTGCTTCAAACTCTAGAGTAGACATGACAATCACTTGTGAACCACTATCCAACACATTCTCAACATCTTTGTCTGAGCTGTTAATCCAAGGATATATAACTCTCAGACCATCAGCATTCTGTCTGACAATGACTATCTTTTTCTTTTCTTCTGGTGACAGATCTTGTTGATACAGTTCTACTTGTAATTGGTCTAAAAGTGGGGTAGTTTCTATGAATATAGAGACTATAATAACTGATGTGTGAGCAGGGTCCTGGTATTGTCGAAGGGTCCATGCAAGAAATTGTTATATAGGTGAATATACACTAAAGACCACTCAAACATTGTGTACTCAAGCTGGAAAGTAGAGTATATAGGGGTGTGCAAACAGACAACAGACAGATGGCAAACGGATACAGACAGACCAGACACAGATTCAGCAAAAACAGATCAGAATCGGACCCTTCAGCAAGAGACTCAACCAAATATCAGACAAATTTCAAACAGACAGACAGACAGACAGATAGGGGGGTATAGCAGCTCAACCAGACCTCTATATACTATGTTGCAGCACAGTTTGCTGACCCAGACATGCAGAGAGGGAGTGACTACTCTATACAAGCCCAAACAGACAACAGACAGACAAAGGAACAGCTATATAGTGTGAACCAACAATCAAAACAGTTATGTCAAATCAGTTCAGAGTTCAAATCAGATATTCAGTAGAGATCAACTCTTCAGAGCAGAAATCTAAGTAGTTTTCACTGACACTAGGCCAAGGCAAGGTATATGTTTCAAATTTTTCATCAAGTTTTCAAATATAGAGTTCTAGAAGGAAGCCAACAAGTGTATCGTGCTCTAGACATCTGCTACTACAGGTATACTTGCTTAGGGATCTTCTAGCAGAGAACCCCCCAGCTTATATACTCGAAAATATAGGATACAACTTGTTAATATTCCAAAATTAGCCATATAAGTCCATAGATACTTGAAATAGTAATTGGTGACAGAATACAATCATATTTTCATGGGTGGATATTGTTTCTGGGTGACCTCAACATGGAGACACATCAGCGAGCCATCTATAGATCTTCCAATGGCTCATAATCATGCAATCCTGAGGTGATTCTTGCTTATAGAGCAGGAGGACCACTCGGGTAATCTCTGTCCAGAGCCCTAATTTGTTATTCAGGGACAACTAAGCTCTGATTCTAGGGTGACTTGGGTCATCCTGAGATCTAGAGAGCTCTTCCCTTAGCATTATATTCTCTATCTCTTCTCGTGCATACTTCTATATGAGCAGGGGACAGGCAATCTACCAGTCTCCTCTTCTATATAAAAGATGCTCTCAGCTTTGGCATTCTTTACCCATGCTTATCTCAGAGTAGTTAGCAATGCAGTTGCTCCAACTTCACATGGTAAAGTTTCTTATGTGAGTCAGCAAGCCTCTATGACATCCAATAGCCATTTCTAGATGCTCCTTCGGCCTTATCTCTTGGACTTAGCCCACAGCCTTTGGATATATTTGGTAGTTTTCCTCTCAGATCAAATCCCATGCCAATGTCCAATTCCCCTTGGTTGCAGATCCATCTATATATATAGTAGACTCATTGTAAAGGATCATATAGCTTGACAGAAAGTCTACAAGGTCTCATAGCATGTGCTGTCATAACCCTCTGATCACATATAGTTTTGAGACATGTCCTAAAGTTTTCAAACATGGTCTCTAGTGAGTTCCAATTGTTGATAGTCCATAGATGAGCCACTATAGAGCTAGTTCATTGAGCCTCTAGTAGTGTACACATCATAGGCCTTATCTAGAGTTCATATCAAGGATTCCTGCTTTGACTGGCTGCTCGGGGCTCACACCAGTCCTTATATAGCCTTATAGTCATTCAATATGGATTATAGAACATGGCAAAATTGGTTTATTTTGGGGTATATATGCTGGTACCCTATCACCGGATCTTTCTGAACAATGGCGCCTCTCAGCAATTGACCTCTAGGTTCACTCAATACTTCGAAAACTTCTGCTGCAGGCAAGTCCACACCTATATCATCAAGGTTGACTATATATGACACTGCAGCCAGAGTTATTTGATTGTCTTCAACTATCCCAGGATTCCAAATCGTGGAAACCTCCTCTATATAAGCTGAAGTTTGCTTTTTTCACACTGCACTATTTTTCAATTTTCTCATAAGAATTTTCTGAACAGCTGGAGAGACTGACATGGCAGCTTCTAGTGTGATATCAGCCTTATTCTTGAACAGCTGTTCAGCCAGTTCTTCATCAGTACCCTGGAAACAGACTTGTTCACAGGTTTGGGTATAGGTGCCATGGGCAACTCTCTAGACTCACTATTAAGTGCACTAGACTTTTTTGTTAAATCTGTTGTGGACGTGTTTGGGCTTATATGCTGGGTATCAGTAATATTACTTCTCTCTATAATATGATTCTTGGATATCTGCAGCCAATTGACTGACTTTAAATTATCAAAAGGTTGTTTCACCAATGATGCCTTAGATTCCTCTAATTCAGTGACCTCATCATCCTCAGACTTTCCATTATCAGGTTTTTCATCTAACTCTGCTATATAAGCAGATGACTCATCTATATGTTTTTGGATTTTATCAATTTCATTCAATAATTTAGATGAATTGGACTTGGGCACAGGCACTGCATCTTTCTGGGGTATATTAGCTTTCTTAGGCTTTGCCTTTGGTCACACAATCTCTACAATTGGTTTTATAAACTTTTGAGCTTCCTCAAGTGTAGTCAGCACCTTATAGACAGGTCTCACCAACTTGCCTATCCTTGGAACTTCTAGTTTTTTGAACCTTGTGATGCAAGGTGTTTGGATCTACAGTTCATAGAATCTTGAAAAACTGCCCAAGCTTGCACTATGGCCAATTCGGCTTCTTCATCCATATGAACCTCATCTTACATCTTACACACCATTTTCAATGTCCTCATTATCTTTGGTGGCATATAAGTAGGCATCTGGGTGATACATCTCAGACCCAGGCCATTTTCTCTTATGAGCCCATTGCTCAATCATATCTTTTTGTTTTCTACCTCCTGCTGCTATGAATGATGGTAACTATGAAGTGTCACACAATATATAACGTTTGTCAGGTCCCATCTTCATCCATCTAAGCATTATGAACTTCTTCTGGTGTGGACAGTCGCCTGTCCAGTATGTATCATTGCCACACATAAAGCATTCCTGTCCAGGACCATGATTATGGGTTGCTGCAGGTGCTTTATCACCAATCATCACAGTGCCAGGTTTTCCTTTCATATTCAAAAAGCTAGACAATGGGGCAGTATTGTTTGTGCATGACTGTGCAAATGTAGGTACTCTTAGCACTCCCAGAGCATTTGCCTGTATCTGTCCAGTTGTTAACAAGGTCATGAGGGACTTATATTGTTCCTCAGATCTATCCTGTTGCTTCGCTGTTTCCTGCATGCTAGTGGTCAGAGTCTTAGCTAGTTCATTTATGGCAGTAATAGAAGCCTCATGCTTATCAACCATTGAAGCCATGCAACTAGCAAAAGCATCCCCATCTTCCTCTTCAACCTTGACATTGGTGAAGGTCTTACTAGAATGGCTTGGTCTAGCCATAGTAGGTTTCTCACACTGAGTTCTTGAAGATGAGGAATTCGACGACATATAGCTATAAAAGAGCCCTATCTTAGAGGCTACAATCCCTAGAGCAGTTTTAACGATGTCATTTAGGTCATATGGGTCATCTTCTCGACAATCATTAACCTCATCCTGCTCTAAGTGTTTGTTATGCTCTCTCTCAAGCCTGTCAACAATCCGCTCATAGAACATTTCATCGAACACACTCATATACTTGCAAACCAGAGCAAAGTTAGACATAAGGGCAGGAGGGTTTCTCAACTTCTCTGCTTCACACACAAATGCATGATTATATATCCTCATAGTTGAATCAGGAGTAATCAGCTGCAGTGGCTGATATTTCTACACAATTTGATCTAATTTGCTAGGTGAACCTCTAGTGTTTTCTTTAACACCAATTGTGTGTCTGATGTCTCTAATAAACTCTTCATATGAGTCTCCTCTTGTTGACTCATAGGCTTTCATAGCCTTATATACTTTGTAACTCATGTTTTGCATTGCATGATATATTTTTGCATCTCTTCTTCCCATTGCTCAAAGTCGTCTGGACATGCACCCATGAGTTTCTCAGGTTTCTGCACCTTAGACCATTTTGTAGCTGAGACTTGAGATCTGCCTTCTGGAGTCAAATCCATCCAAGACTGTCTCTGAGCTGCAGGATGAGCATCTTTGCCTGGATTCTGGGGGTTGGCTTGTGTGCTGGTTTGATTTTCACCTGCTATTGCTAGTGTAATCATTTTAGATTGTCTAGTTTTGTGGGTAACTTTCTTATATAAGATTGGATTGTGAAAGAGTTCTCACTGAAAAGCTCAAAACCCAGTCAAAGGTCCTGATAAATCTTGTATAAATTCTTGTTTGAAAGTAGAAGGAGAGGAATCTGGTTCAGGAGTTTCCTCTTCTAATATTTCAGAAAGTCTTTGTGTATATGATTCTGGTACTGACAGAGAAAATCCTTCTAAGTCAAAATTGGGATTCAGGGAGGTGTTTTGGACTTGAGAGGGTAGTTCAGAGACTTCTCATTTGTCTGAATCAGATATAGGTTCAGGAATTGGGCTATCTGAACTGGTGGGGTGCTTGACCTATAGTAGGTTTAGCAGGTGTTTGAGCCTTCAGTTTACATTGGCCTCAGGAATCAAGATTGAAACCCTTGAGTCCTGCTTTCTGAGAAGTTCTAGAGACATGCAGTGGAATTGACTGATGCCTATTCAAACTTTCAGAGATATTTTTGAGGTTTTGATACAATGCATATAAATGCTAGACAGAATGCATCGAAGGCTAGCCTATCCTTGGCACTCCTGATAGGGGTTAAGTCATATAAGATATGGCTCGCTCAAACAGACTTGAGGTCAATGTATCTGGTGTCTGACATGAATATTCCAAGTAGGGTGTTAGAATCACCAAATATGAACATATAGTGAGCCCATGCCACATAACTATGATGATTAGCATTGTCCTGAGGAGCTCCCGCAACCGGGAGCTGAAGAGAATTCTCCCACTCGCATGGGGCTTCCTTGAGGTGATATGTATGAGAATCGAGGAACTTGGAGGAGTGTGCCCATTCTGGGTTTGCTTCTCTAACCTTTGATAATATATCCTTCTTGCTTCCATAGAAAGGGTTTACCTGAGGGTCAATATCTTGGGTTTGTTTGAGCATTTGAGTGATGACGAGGGCAAACCGGAGGCAGTGAAGTGCAGAAATATTTCCTTCAGTTATAGTGCCTCCTACAAGGGATTCTAGATTGGCATGCGATGAAGGGATTGATTGGATGCCAGTCTGTGTCCCTTCAGTGGACACTGTAGGTGTTGGTGAAGTGTTGGTGGATATACACCCTTTCCCCAGAGCAGAAGTATGCCCTAGCCCTTCAGCGTCATCCCATTTAATGGTTACAATGCTCTGATCAAAGCCTGTATGGAACTGTGAGTGTTCGAGCACAGAGAATCTCATTTCCTGACTGGAAAATGGTACTGAAAAATTATCCTAATCAATAGGTTTGGTAGTCGGAGCAGTGCTTCGAGGGAGGTTGGATCAGGAAATAGTTGAGTGGTCATTATCAAGGTGGCGACAGTAGTTTGAGCCACACTCACTTGGTTGTGAATATGGAGAGCCTTGGCTATTGTTGCGAGGATTTGGATTGGATTCATGATGAGCACGGTCAACTGACTGTTTGAGAGCATTGTTGTTGATGACAAGGTTGCTATTCTGTTCCAATAGCATAGAAAATTTGTCCTGTAGCTCAGAATACTTCTGATTAAAGTCTAAGCACATCTTGGATAGCTGGGCATCATGCTCAACTTGGAGAGATGATAATTTGGCCTTGAGCAAGGAGACCCTTGCCTTGTATCACTTGGCATTCTCTCAGTGAGGTCTGGCAATGTCATCTTCAATTAATTTGATGGCAGTGATATAGCTGGCATCATTATTGCATTTGACAGCAGCAGCATGCCCAACAGGGTCATTGCAAGTCTTGTTCTCATGATGGATATGCTGTAGAAGTTGGTAGCATGCATGACCAACCCATTCCCCATCAGACGAGTTGTGTGAACTAGGGGAGTCAATATCCATGGCATGGTTTGTTGAATGATTGTAAGGAAATGGCCAATTGTGACTGGAAGGCATGAACATGTAGTTTGTAGGAGGTTGTTGGTAAGGCATGGGTATGAGTGGGTTTCCCTGGAATGTATTAGGGAAATTAAAAAGGTTCACCAAATTTGATGAATTGGTGTTTCCTCCCTCCTCTACATCATTCCCAACTCCAGGTTGAACAAGGTAAGGAGCTCCATCAGCCCTCTCATTACTGTCTTGAGTGTTGCTCATGTCAACTAGTTATGGTTCTGGTGAGGATGGAGGAGTAGTTTTGCAAAATGCTTGCTCCTTCAGAATTTTTTATACCTCCATAAAAGGGGTGTAGCCTCTATGCCAAGCTCCAGCATGAAGCTGTGGTGTGTTTACTTTTGTGGTAAGTCCTGCGATTTTGAAACTCCTTGGAGGGTGTAGCAATCATTCAGGGCCTTCAACCTCTGAACTGTTGGGTATGGTTCCCAGGTGATATCACCTAGTGTCCAGTATACTTCAAATTTAACTTTATTCTTTTCCCAATGGTGATTTTGTATAGAGTCTATGAATTCTTCAGCCTCAGAAGGTGCTCCAAAATCATACAGCTCCAGTTTTGATCTGTTTGGGAAGAGCAGAGTGTCTGTCTCACTGAACAGCTTTAGGAGATTTATGTGAAACACATTGTGAATCCTCTGGTTAATTTGCTCATCTAGTAAGTCCAACTTACAGGTTGAACTTTCGGGGTGAGCATCCAGGACTGTGTAAGGTCCCATGTATCTTGGCACTAATTTTGTGGTCCTTCCCTTTGGAAGGTTTAAATTTTTAGTTGATAGATAGACCTTTGAACCTTTCTTAATGATCAGTTCGTTACTCCTATGCCTGTTTGTGTCACGAAGTGTGTACTATTTTCATCTATCTTCATATGATCTCTTTTCCTTTCACTATGATACACAACATTATTCCCGTTTCATCTCTTGATTCTATCTTTGTTCCACTGCTTTCCGTTACCTTCCATGACGTTCTACCAGTTTCCACATGATACCAGGTCACGACATCATAGGTCACATGCCAGATAGTATATATAGGACGACTTGTCACCTAGTCCCCCATCTTGACCTCTTTGTCATTGGGACTAGGTGCGAATTTGTACTCTGTAGGATGCTGGGCAGTATTGATCATCTTTGTCATTGGGACTAGTTGTTGACTGTCGAGCCTCAGCTCCAGTCTTTGGGTGTTTGCTACCGGCGCTTCACCACATTAGGTCAAGATCCTCTACTGGACGGGCACCTTTCCGATAAGGCTGTCTCTGCAGGCTGTACTGTTCTGCCATGTCTTTGACATTCAGCACATCGAGACCCGACTCCGAAGAAGAATCTGAACAAGAGAAAGCTGACTGTTCCGCACTACCGCATGCATACGACGTTACCGACAACGAACACGTACACCTAACCACCAACAGAGAGTGGAACAGTTGTGATCAGAACCAGTGCCCGAACACACTTGCAAACTCGATATCCAAACCATACCATTTAATTGACATCGACAGTAGTATCCTCGAGTCCAACTGTTTTATTCCAGTACTTCCACCGTTACCACTGTCCCCACTTCCAGTCCATCCAGTTACCTCCAGTTTACCCAGAACCCCCGGACACTCTAGGCCTGGGTCCCACATAGGTCGACATTCCAGACCCACATCACGTATTTCACCAGTACCTTCTCCCACACCTGCATTATTGCCCGTACCTCGTAGACCTTCCATATCCCCGTCTATCCCTGTTATCACCACACCAAATCCTGTGGTTGTTCCCCAAACACCGTCCCCAAAACTGCAACCACCCACTCCACCCCCGATCATGAACAATGAACAACTTGCCCACCTCTTAGACCTGATGACCTCCAAGGCCAGTGACTGGGCAAACCAGTTTCTAACCAGGTCAAATGACCCCACCAATGTCGACCCGATCTTCAATGGCAGGTGGGCCAACTTCACCACTGCCTTCAGAGGCCACTTTTCCTCTATCGACGAGGAGAAGCAGGCATTGGCCAACCTCAGGATACTGAGGCAAGGATGGAACGAGTCCATTTCTGACTACGCCCAGACATTTACGGAGTTGGCCAGTCTCACCAAGCTCTCAGACTATGACCAGCAGCAATATTTTGTAGAAGGACTCACATTGGAGATGTGGAAGTTGGTAGGATTGGCAGCAGCAGTTGCCACGATGGAGCCGAGGGACCTTAGCGAACTCATCACTAGGGTGAACAAGCTGGACATCAGCATTAACAATCTGGCTCTGAACATTGGAAGAGGAGGCACCTGAGCACAGTCCAGCAGTGGAGGAGGAAGGGATCTAAACACTATGGACATCGATGCCACCTCAACTTCAACCCGAAGGACAGGCACGAGGGAGGAGTTTGTGAGACAGATGAGGAACAGGTGCTTTGGCTGTGGTGGCTTGCACCTCAAGAGGGACTGCAACTGGGCACAAGGTGTTACGTGCAATTACTGCAAGAGGGCAGGCCATTTGGAACAGGTCTGTCAGGACAAGTTCATGGAAAAGGAAAGGGGGGGAGGACTAGCTGGAAGAAGTCGCCAATGGATTGCTGCGACTAACATGGAGGAGCACTTCTCACTCTTCGACGAGGAAGGGGGGAGTCACCGCTCTCTAAATGACCCCACGACCACCATCGCGTCCACCTCATCCCTGGTGCCCAGTAACCCGACAGCAACCCTAGACAGTCAGGGACAGCTCACAGCCCAGATCGCTCAGCTTAACAGCCTCCTGGCTGGCCTTAGCTCCATTGTCAACAAGCCACAGGGTTTTTAGGAAGGACACCCATCTCAGCCACAACGAGAGTGTCCTGGAAGCCGAATGTAGTATGCCCATCTTCGAACTATGATTCTGTATCTTCATGTACCATAAACACGACTCACGAATGTACACCTACTTCATCACATTTCCGAGTATGCATGAAGATCGAGAATGGGAGATTACAAACGACAGCGGCAGCTATGGTGGATAGTGGAGCAATGGGCTTGTTTATGAGCAGGAGGTTCACAGAAGAGAAAAATTTACAGAAACTCCCGTTAAAGAAGCCAATACAGGTGTTCAACATTGACGGTACCCTTAATCAGGCTGGCAGTATACAAGAGTTTGCGCAGCTGGCAATAATGATAGATGGACACAAACACTGGGTGGATTTTCTGATCATGGATCTAGGCAAGGAGGACGTAATACTGGGGCTACCCTGGCTGAGACAGTTGAATCCAGACATAGACTGGTCAAGAGGATTGCTATCAATTAGGACCCACAGAGTAACAATAGAGGACGTACCAGATAGAGAAGGGGAAGCCATTGGTGGGACAACTCTTGGCAAAGAGGTACTAGAGGACGCTCGAGACGACACAGTGAAGGAAACTTTGCATCAGGATGATGGATGTAAAGGGCAGGAGGAGACAGAGGAGGAGACAGAGGAGGAGAGACAACCATGACTCTGTGTTCTCAAGGCCAACCGAGCACTTCATCGGAACTGGCTAAAGCAGGGGATTATTAAGGATGTGAAGGAACAGGTCTGGATTGCGGCAGGATACACGTACTCCCAACAACTCGCAGAAGCGGCACAGAAACTCAAGCCAAAGAAGACATTTGAGGAGATGGTCCCTGAGCATTATTGGGAGTACTGCAAGGTCTTTTCAGAACAGGAATCAGAATGGTTGCTGGCACACAAGCCATGGGATCATGCTATCAAGTTCACTCCTGGGGCTCCAGAATCGCTTCATATGAAAATTTACCCCATGTCCCCAGTAGAACAGGAAGAACTCGACCAATTTATCAAGGAAAACCTACAGAAAGAATACATCCAACCTTCCAAGTCACCCATGGCATCTCTGGTGTTCTTTGTAAAGAAGAAAGATGGAAAGCTACGGTTCGTACAGGATTATTGATGGCTCAACGAGTTTACAGTCAAAAACTGGACACCACTCCCACTAGTATCGGACATCATCAACTGACTCCGCAATGCAAAATACTTCACCAAGTTCGACGTAAGATGGGGTTACAACAATGTATGGATTAAGGAGGGAGATGAATGGAAGGCAGGGTTTGCGACAAATCGAGGGCTTTTTGAGCCAACAGTCATGTTCTTCAGTCTTACCAACTCCCCAGCTACACTCCAATCCCTGATGAACCTTATCTTTGCGGATCTTATTGCAGCAGGGAAGGTAGCGGTATATCTGGATGACATCCTAATTTTTAGCTCGGACTTATCAGAACACCGTCACATGGTTAAAGAAGTCCTCAAACAGCTCCAGCAGAACAACTTGTACCTCTGACCTGAGAAATGCGAGTTTGAGAAGATGGAAGTGGAGTACCTGGGTTTGCTGATAAGTGAGGGGAGAGTATGTATGGATCCAGTGAAGGTAGCTGCAGTACGAGACTGGGCAATGCCGAAATCAGTACGCGACGTCCGTGGATTCTTAGGATTCGCCAACTTCTACAGACATTTTATCCAGGACTTCTCAAAGATCACACGCCCGCTTAATGACTTAACGCGCAAGGATGTCCGGTTCGATTGGGGAACACAACATGTGGTGAAGCACCGGTAGCAAACACACGGACTGGAGCAGAGGCTCGACAGTCGATAACTAGTCCCAATGACAAAG